>JAAXCT010002084.1:0-97006 GCA_012490785.1 Eragrostis nindensis
TGTAAAGATTTAGATCACTGTGGATTCATATTCAACAGTTGAAAAATTGAGGAGTGGAAGTGTCGTCGGCTTGCATTTGAAGTGTGATATCAAGTTTCAATACTGGTTGCAATTAAAACTATTTTTTTAAAAAGAAACTCATTGTAAAGTATACTATTCTTGTATATTGCCATTCAGAAAACTTAAAAGGTGTCTTGTGAATTCAAAAGGTTCCAGTTCAAAAACCATTATGCTTTGTGAACGTGGGACTTAAATAAAGCCTACCTACGATGCTCCATACCACACATGCATCCTTATGAACCTATAAACTCGAACTGCGAAACAAATGTATCCAGCATCAAATCATCGTTTCTCCGTTTTCTCAAATAAAAATGCATTGAATTATTGATGAAGACAGATGACATCATAAGCAGGAAAGTGGCTGGCCCCAACTGCTTCTATATTTTGTTGGATGTTTGAGTTAAGAAAACTCTCTTTTCTTGTAGTGAAAATGATGATTGTTGGAGGAGGCATGTTTTTAACTCTCAAATAACTTTTTGGAAACTCCCTAAATCAATGTTTGGGTACTATTTTCTTTACATAACTGTTGGGAGAGAGAGAGAGATGAGTAGAAATCAGCAGTATGACAGTAGGCTTGGCGTGTAGACGCTGAAGTGGACGCATTTCTTCATCTCCATCACATCAAGGAACGTATTAGTTTTGGGGTCGTACGTCCGCAGCACTGTCATAATTTTGTAACCCAACGTATCATATCGATAACCCAGCACGGCCAGCCTCCCGTCGTCCAGCTCCCACAAGGGCTGATGAAGGCCGTCGCCGTGACGGACGACGGCATAGCGGCGGCACCAGGTGATGTCGTCCTCGCAGCGGAACCACAGGTCCATGGTGTCGTTGTCCTGTTATAATGAACCAAGACGAGGTGGTCGTTGAGTGCGTGAGACGGAACAGGGTATTATGCCGAAAGACGACCTGGGTGATGAGTATTCTCTTCCCGGAGCTGCTCAACGGTCCTGAGAAGACCGTCGGCGACCACTGTTCGGAGGCGAGGTCCAAGGATGCGATGCCGTCTAGCATGTTGTTGAAGCCGTGGGGTAGCACTTTGGGAGCGCTCGGAAGGATACACCAACAAGTAGACGATCCCTCCGACAACGGCCGCGCCTCCGCCCGTATGGATGGCGGCCGGTGGCGTCTGCATCTCCCTCCAATATTCACCATGCGTCGACGACGTGTTGATGGTGGCGACGTGGCACAACTGTTGGCGGAAGTCGGGCAAGTTGCGGATGAGCAGCGCCTTATGCTCCCCCGAGGAAGCCCGGCCAAGAAACAGCGAGTACGGATGCCGCTCGCCGCCTTCTTGGAGGCGGACGGGGACGTCGGACACGGCGCCGGATTCCAGGTCGACCACGCGAACTTGCTCGAAGCAGAGGCGTCGTTGTCCCTGCTTGCGATCTGGCAGCAAGGCGATGGCGGCGAGGTGGTGGTGCGTGCGCAGAGTGGCGAAGAGGCCCCACGACCCCGCCGGCATCCGTCGTCTCGTCTTGCTGCCGGACATGTCCATCACGATCAACTCCACCGTCGTATCGTCGTCGTCGCCGGTGACGGCCACGGTGAGAAGTGGGCCCTTGTGCCGGGACGCGTGGGCGGCGGCGAAGGCCAGGTCTGATGAGAGCATGGATCGCCACGCGCGGCAGACGGCGCGGAACCTGCAGAGCGGCCTGGCCGGGACGCGCACCAGGATCTCGCGCACCATGTCGGATGGAAGCAGTACGCCGCCATCGTCGCCGGTGTGATCCCGCGCCGGGGCGATCGGCGTTGGGGACGCCATTGTCTGTCTATCTGCGGGGCAGAGCGAACGAGATTGTGGATTGCTGTGGCGATTGACACGATGACTCGTCGTCGTGTCTGAGACGGACACGATCGATCGAGACGTTAATCGTCAGCAATGGCAATTCTATCTTACGTTCGTGTTGGAGTTGGAGACCGGCCGGCCACAATTGCCTCTGCCCCCGAGTCCCAGACAGACAGGTTATCACAACACAAAAGGTTGAGCTTACCACGCGTTAAGTCTCTGTCTGTCTGGCGCGCGTTCAATAGATAGATGATGTTAATTCCCTTTAGTTAGTAGCGAGTGTTGTTTACATAGTATTAATATTTTTTCGAGTTACATAGCACTAATCTAATCGTCCACTTCCGCCACCCGTATATTGGGTAAGTAAGCACAAATTCTTCAGTCTCGTTGCTGACTGAATCTAAAAACTACTTCAGTTTCGTCCCTGACTGAATCTAAAAAATACAGCACTTTTCATTAGAGATTTACTCAGTAACTGTATTTTAAAAAATTGCACTTGTTTTTTTGATGGCATGTCCCCTAGTATAACTCAAGCCCTGACCAAGGCAAGTGAAGAACGTCGACTTCGGTGTGTGACAGGAACAAAAGAAAGGAAATCTTCTTAACGCCACCTGCCAGGACATGAAATGTGTGCGCCATTTCTTTTTGGGTTGGTTTATTAATTAGTATTTTAAAAGGTCGTGAATGTAACATGTAACGATGTGTGATGTGTGTTGTAACTGGGCTCAAGTCCCTTTCTTCTTCTTAATTTAATAAAGCGCAATTCTTTTGCGTTTTCGAGAAAAAAATTGCAAGCACCATAAAAATCTTTTTTTTACTGTTTGACATTTTCAAACAATTAGTACGTATCAATTTTGGCGGACATCCTATCTTCATCCAGTAGCCATTGTTCTCATGCACAAGATTGATTTTCAGTCGCCTCAAATTAGCACAACCCTTTTTTTAAATTTTACTCATGCACGAGTAACAAGGACAAGAAAGGTCTCTCTCACACATACAAGTTCTCGGTAGGCCCCTCTCACACACACAGACAAGACATGGAAGTCCCCGGACCCCAATTATTTGAACTAAAGCTCGCTTTCATGCATCTCAGAGGCTAGTGATGGGGATGCATCAATCATCGCTAACATAGTCACATGCGACGAAGCGAGATGGTGATAGTAGCGATGGCTGCGACGAAGACAGTGTAGAAGCCGAAGCAGATTGCCGGATTCGCAGCGCTGGTGATGATTCCCCCGGCAGCCGCCGAAGAGGCGACGAGGGTTGCCATGGCCGACGGATCGATCTGCCTGGCGAACACCGCCGCCTTCGCCGTGAGCCAGCGGCCGAACTGTGGCAGCTTATCTCCCCACAGGCCCTGAAATGTACCAGCTGGAATCAGTGCCATGGATTGTTCAAGCTGCGTGTGCGATGTGGTGGAAGGAATGGGAGGAGAGGGGCCAGTATTTATAGACGGCGGGGCGGAGGAGAGAGAGTGGGCGATCGAGGATTCTCCTACCTCCCGGACGCCAAGGCTTTCGCCGCGGGAGCTTTGGGATTCGAGTCTGGAGTCCGGACGCCAAGGCGAGTTTGGGTAATTCTCAGCCCGGACTAGCTTGGTCTGGGCTGCGGCGAGACCACCTGCCTGCGGCCTCCTCCTCCTGGCTCAACAAGTCGCCGTCGGATGACGCTAGCTGCTGCTGCTAACTCAACAGGAGGAACCTCTGTTCAAAAAACAAAAAAAACAGGAGGAACCTTCCACGCACCATCCTGGACGCAACCGGACAACCTCGCGTCCTCGCAGGACAAGAAAAACAAACGACACCTTTCGCTTCGCATTGACGGAAGATACTGTACTACTATCACCGAGCAGAGAACAACTGGCTAGGGGGAGCACTTTTTAAAGTTACAAATGGAACAAAACCAACACCAACTACCAAATGATAAATCTTGTCGCCATGCATCATCCGCGCATGGATCGTACGTGGTTCATCTCAACCAGATGACATTGCCAATCGAGGTCGCGGGAGAGGCATTGCTTTTGCAGGTCCATCGTAGAACCAGCAGGATACGTGGCAAATAGTACACGACGTGACATATACTCGTTGAAGTGTATAAGTGAATTGCCTATCTTCTTCCATTAGCTTAAGCTTTTGGGTTCATCTGGTTAGTGTGTTCACTCTAATAATACGTACTACACCACACCACTGTTGTGTCTTAATTATTGAAGTACCCATGTGGACTCGTTCACATCAATCACTGTGCATATACAAAGGCTTGTGTCGCGAGTACAGCTAGCTAGCAGTTGTACTTCTACGTATGCATGGCGCCCAACTGTCGGAGACCTACCCCACTCCCCCCGACCCGATGCTCCCTCCCCTCCCCCACCCTCTTCCCCGGCGACGGCACCTACGAGCTCCCGCGCACCACCTCCCGCCCGCCATGGATTCGAGGATGAGGTGGGGCTCCATGGAGGGCTGGCCGTCGGCCGCCGGCCGCCCCTGCTCGACCTCCACCAAGTTCTGCATCTCCTCTCTCTCTCTCCTCGCCCTCGTGATGGTCGCAGCTTCTCTCGTCTCCTTGCTGGCAGCACCGGGAAGCGGCGGGGGCGACGGACGGGCGAGCTCGCGACGGCGGCGGTGGTGGCCGGAGTATAGCGAGGCGGCCGCGAGTTTTTGGGATTTGGGGATGCCTTCGGAGATACATGATTTTTGGGGTCCTCCATGGAGGAGACTCATGATCCAATTTGGGTTTTGGGTCGCAGGCAGCGTTGGAATCAGTCTAAGGTGCGCAAGTATGAGGATGACTCGAGACTTGCCCTACTGTTATTCTTTTAGACTTTGGATCTTCATTCAACATTCGACTCGCCGGAAAGATCCAGATCAAAGCACAAGAAGCTCTGTGCCCACGAGACGCAAGGGAAGGCGAAAAGGCCTGTAGTCTAGTAGTTACAAGAGTCTCAGTAGCATCTGAGGTCTTGGGTTCGACTCGCTGTGGGAGCGATTTTTTAGGATTTAACAGCGTTTTGCGTTCAGCGGGAGGCGACGTATCCGTCGACAGCGAAGCGTCAATGGTGACTTCGTCAATCTTGAAGATTTGCTGGTTCAGTCTTCTTCTTTTTTTTTTATGAGAAGGGAATTAAAGCATATTACATTCTCTGATTACAAAAACATCACAATGAACGCCAACTCCATTGATAGGAGACAAGAAACCTTGAAAGAGCTGCAAATTTCACCATTTGGGATCACCGTCCCAGACGGATATGCCACGGACAAAAACTCCGATCTGAACGGCCATCTCACCATCTACCACCGCCATATTCATCTTCGACGGGGAAAATTGAAACCCAACTTTTTCGTAAAAGAGGGGTAAACTGATATTCCACATGCAAGTACGAGAACTCCCCGAGCCTATCGTCGCCTCCTTCACCATAATCGAACACAAATCCGAGCAACATACAGAAGAATGTCGCCGAAAACCAAACTCTCACTAGCCCACAGTCATGGCCATGAAGAACCACGACGAGACAAAGGAGGAGCTAGAGTACCTTATTCTTCATCGATGATGGCGCATTCGACTCGCCTCTCCAGCGTTTCATGCCGACAAACTTGACGACGTTCCACCGCCGTCACCAATCTCTTCGACCGAACCACTAGAGAAACCCTAGCCCTAACAAACATCACGGTCACCGTTAAGAGCAACCACCGCGGGAAGACCGACCTATCTAAATCTATGGAGACAAAGCGGACGAGGGCGCCGGCGTTTTTTTGTTCCTGAGCGTATAGAGGTAGGGTTTGCGTATGTGTATTCATAGGGGGTTAGTGTGCGTGTGTTATGAGTGTCTGAGTTGTACTATATAATCGCAAAAGAAAAAAAAAACACTAGAGAAGAGAATGCACGAGCAGGAGGACAAGGGCTCAACGACAAACTTCATGGCGCTGCCCCTTGAGTAATACGATGATGCCCTCGAAAAAAAAAGAGTAATACGATGATGTGAAGAACACCTGCTAGAACGACTCGATACATTAGGACCAAGGTTTGTAATCTCGTTTTTACCGGAAACCGGGCCGCATTGAGAGGTCTGGTTACCGAAAACCGGTCGGAAACTGGATTAAAATCCAAATGACGAAATTTGAATAAAAAAGTCAAAATTTCTGGTAAACCGGTCCAGTTTACCGATAAACCAAACAAAAAATCCGGTAAACTGGACAAGAATTCCGGTAAACTGGTTTCAAGAGAACAAATAGAAAAAAATGCAAAGAATTGAAAATTTGGAAAAATGAAACAAAAAATATGTAAAAAAAAAAGCTAGTTACAATTTTGAGCACAATGGTGCAAGACCATCACGAAAATTCGATCATTTGCTGTGTCAAAAAAAAAATCGAGGAAATTTGCTAGTTTGAAATGTTCTTTTTTTCCATCCTTTTTCAACCCAGAAAACTTGCATGATTTTTCTAACCCATCAAACGATCGAATTTTCGTGTTCTTTTTCCATCGTTATGCTGCAAATTAACATTTTTTTATCATTTTCTTTCAAAATTTCATATTTTTTGAATATTGAATTTGAAAACCAGATAACCAGGTAAATTGGACCGGACGGTTTTCCCGGGTTTTCCGGTAACTGGTCCGTTTAATGCGGTTTTGTAAACCCTGATTAGGACAGACTTCAAGGTCAACATTGGCGAAGTGTTGATGTCGGTTCTGACTTTCGGGATTAACAGATTTAATCAAGGAGTGGATCCACTGTGAGAAACGAAGATGAAAATATAGATCTAGTTTTATGTGCCTAATGATTAAAGAGAGAGGACCAAAGAAATTAGGACAGAGATTTGGCTGCAAACTCTACGCGTATGGAGAAAGTCAATTGAGTAAATTAATTTAAGTGCAGCTTGCAAGTATAAAAAGAATTATTGATCTATCCGCGCTATTAGCGTGGGCCATCTATATATATTACCCACCGCCATTTTGAAAAGATTAGGTCAAAATACCTTTTACATGTTTTAATTACCCATTGCCATTGTGTAAAAACTACTGTTTTTTCTTCCACGACCGCCACCAATAGGAAGAAAGGGGAGTGTTAGCATTAAAATATCCCGGGTTATCCTATTGTCTCCACATTTGTTGACTATTAAGGCAGATTAAAATATCCCGGGTTATCCCTATGAATTTAGATGATGAGCAGGTACATGAAGTGGCCCATCTTTTTTGCTGTCCAGTAGGTACCTTTCCAATAAAATACTTAGGTGTCCCTTTGCGTTTTGAAAGGTTGAGGAAAGAGGATATACAACCTCTTATTGATAAAATTTTGAAGAGGGTTGCTGGCTGGAGAGGAAAACTCCTATCCTATAGTGGTAGACTAATTCTGATTAAGACTTGCTTAGCTAGTATCCCTGTATATTTGTTATCCTTTATAAAGTTCCCAAAATGGGCAATTCATATGATAGATCTCAGATGGCCCACTGCTTGTGGAATGGTGAGGATAATAGGAAGAAAATACATCTAGTGAATTGGCCCACAGTTTGCTTAAGAAAGGTGGTTTAGGGTACCTGATGTAAGACAATTAAATCTGTGCCTACTAGGATCATGGATTAGGAGGTATACTAAAGATGATGGTAAGTTGTGGAAAGAACTAGTGGACTTTAAATATGAAACTGGTAGACCTAATATTTTGTGGTGTAAAGATAGTAATGGTTCTGAGTTTTGGAAGGGGGTTTGCTGGGCTATCAAAGTAGCTAAAATGGGGTATAGATAGGAGGTAGGAAATGGTAAGAAGGTGAAGTTCTGGGAAGATACTTGGCTAGGCTCTTCTAGTCTAGCTATTCAGTTTTGGGAATTGTACTGTATAGTAAACGAGCAGTCGAAGACAGTGGCTGAGGTGTGGGATGGAGTGAACATTAAATGTACCTTTAGGCGATGTGTAGATGAAAGGCTTATGCGCCTTTGGGAAGAGTTAAGACAGCTAGTGTCATCAGTAACTGTTAATGAAGAGGAAGATGCCTTGATTTGGCAGTTTTCTTCATCAGGAGTTTACTCTTCTCAATCCCTTTGCAAGGTAGTTAATTTTAGGGGGGTCGAGCCAGTGCACACCCCTGCTATGTGGAAACTGCACATCCCACCTAGAGTTCATTTTTTCTTTGGCTGTTATCTAAAAGTAAGGTTCTAACCAGAGATAATGTGAACATTAGGAAAAAGCTAGATAAAACTCGACCGGTGGGGGGAAGAACCGCCCCCCACGGCATTATATTAAGGAGAAGATGCCTCGACTCCCGGTCGAGAAAAACCCCCCGAACCCTGGCCCATACCCGGCTGGCAAGACCGGGTCAAGCCGACCTAGACCGACGTAGCACAGACTGAATCGGCAGCAGCCCTCTGGCGCGCCAACTCCAAGACTGTGCGCGCCCAAGCCACAGGACCTCGGGTCGAGTGGCTAGCAGCGGTGGCTGGCTGCTGGCCGACCCGGGTTCGAGCGGCACCGCGCGCAGTTGCTGCGCGGACACTGTAGCAGTGAGCAGTAACGCGAGTTACTGTTCACTGTGTGCAGTGCGGTAGTGGTGGTGGTAGGAAAAAGCTAGATGACTTAACTTGTTTGTTTTGTTCAGAGTTGGAAACTTGCAACCACTTATTCTTTGAATGCGTAGTAGCCAGTAGAGTGTGGGGTGAGGTAAATAGTGTGCTCGACTATAAGTTTGACAATAGTTTTCTGTCAGTAGGCTCTAAATGGTTGTGTAACAAAAAGAACATGGTTGCTAATATGCTTAGTTCAGCTATCCTTTGGTCTGTCTGGATGTTGAGGAATGATCTCTATTTTCAGAATGTGCAGTGGAGGAACATAGGACAAATATGGCAGAAGGCCATACCAATGCTCAAAAACTGGAAAATTCTGTGTCCTATCAAGCATCTGCAAGATTTCGATACAATGGTGAAGTCACTGGAGAGGTTGAGATCAAGGCCGGAAAGACTCAAAACTGCCAGTTGACAGGATCGGAAGGGGGCGCCCCCAGGGGACTGGAGAGACATACTGGTACCTGTGGAGAATTGGTGAAGGCTATGACACACTTCCGCGTGTGGAACAAGGACGAGATATCACCTGAGGAGTTAATCTGGCTGTGATGTTCCCTGATTATGTAATAAGAGTGGGTTCCTAAAGCTAGCGTGGACTGTTTTTGTTTTGTAAGGTTTGGGTGGTTGAGTGGGTGCCGAGGGGCGGCAAAGTTTTAACTCTGGAGCTAAAACTTTAACTGTTCTGGCCGTTGCAATGCAATCAGGCTGGGGTCTGTTGGCCCTATAACTCTAAAAAAAATCAACGAGAGCTAGGAAACAAGGACGAGGAAAACTAAACATATCATCGTGCGAAACGAAGGGGACGACTGAGCCGGATTGTATGTTTGGAGCCACAACAAGCAGGATCACGTTATGATGATTAAGAGCAGGATTACATGCTTCCGCTACAGATCGGTCGGTTGGCCCCATCGCACGCGCGCGGGAACCGCCTTCGTTCTTGCGTCACCCGGGCGATCATCATTTATTTACCCGTCGGTCAGCAAGCCCCATGACACACCGGAACTGCAACACGACGAAGCCATCGTTTCGCGCGTCAGCTGGGCTCACGGTAAAGTATGAGTTGCCTGCCTAGTTGATCGCGTGGCGCTTCCTTCTTTCGCCCTCAGCCGCACGCATGGGCCCCACCGGCCGGCAAGTCTTCCGTCGTTTCTTCTTCATCCGCTCCGCACATCGCCCGGAGGCGGCCTTTATAAAGCCAAGCCTCACCAGTGACCAGCCTTCCATCTTCGCAGTTGAAGTCACCGGCCCTCCGCTGCCCGTCGTAATCCTCTCCTGACCCCGCTGCAGGAGACGCCCGAGGGGTACCAGCTCCTCTTTGCCGTCACCGTTGGTCCCCCGGCCGCAAAGAGCGCCACGGCGCCGGAGCCAGCGTCGTGCTGCTCGGGTAAAGTTCCTTCCCAGTTCCCACCCTCCCTTGATCCTGTTCCTTCCTTTTACTCGAACTACGCGTTGCTGAATGCTGTGTAGATTGAACGTTCATGCCATTTTGTGATGAATATCTTTCTTGTGTTCTGCTCCGATTGACAGGTGACGTTGCCGACGATGACCCGCACTCAAGGAAGCAGAATGACCGCCGCTGGCTTCGCCGTTATGCTGCTTGCCGTCAGCGCCGGCGTCAGCTCCGGCGAGTACTGCGTCGTCCTTGGCTTCATGGGTGTTCTCGTCGGCGCCAATGTCGTCGCGCTCGGCGTCCTGTGGACGGCCGACGAGGAGCCGACGACACCCGTCCGCGCCGCGGCGTTCGCCGGCGTAGGAGCTCTCGCGGCGTTCCTGCGCCGCAGCCTTGCCGCCGCAGGGGTGATCTTGGCTTCTTCTGCCGTCACTGTTGTCGCCGGCGAGGCATCTCCGGAGCTCTGCTTCGGCATGCTCGCTGTGCTCCTGCTCGGGATATCCCTGATCACCGTTGGAATTCGTGGAGAATGATCGGTTCAAATATTGGATCTCTCACATGATTGATGAGACGAAAGCGCCCCTCTCATGTTCTGAACTCTCAATCTGACCGCCAATCAACCGCCACGCCTAGTTCCCCTGTTGGGCAGAGCGCTCTGTTTTGCAGGGAAGACCATCCAAATATCCGACTATGCAAGAACCGCCACGTCATGTTTGTATCTGAACTTCTATGTTCTCCTTCATTTTTTTTTTTCCCCTGGGTGTTAAAGTGAACTATTATTATGTTCTTCAGTTGTCCCTTTTAGCATGTGCTGTAGCTATGTTGCCGATCACCAACTTTCTTCTGCCTGCACCGCAAAAGCAGCATATAAAATCACCAACTGCTTCTCCATTCAAATAAAATAGTGATTCGATCGTTGGAGAAAGTCCTGAACTTTACGTTGTTGATGTAACAAGTGGAGGCTTCCGCGACCAAAGCAGCCTAGAAAAGTTTGCTCTGTTAAAACAAAGAAAAAAAACTGCTCATATTTTATTTCATCTAGATTCAGCCGAATCACCAAAGTGTTTGCTGCAGCATCTGGGACGGGATCAGCCGAAACATTAGAAAAGCCTACTAAAGTATATGTGCACATCTAGCGTCGCATGATCCTCCACAGCTTTGCCGCTTCGGAGTTTACTCGATCGCTATCAGAAAGGCAACAAGTGATGTATAACAGTATAAGGATCGGATCATGTGGACCATGACCGGTCCACCCAAAAGTGACAGGAAGAGGCTACTCCCTCCGGTTTTAAATTATTAACATTTGACTATTTTTTAGTTTTGTTTGACCGTCCGTTTTGTTCAAAATACTAGCCTTCCAACCTGTGCAACGCACGGGCTAGAAAAATATAAATACTATTTTAGTCATTTCATGTTCCATCTCATACTAAAAATCATATTCCCAACTAAAGTATTTCTATTTTATATCTAGATGCCTATCTTTTTAGTTATATTATATGGATTTAGTTACTTACTATTTATGGAATCCTTTTTAAGTTTCCTTAACAATTGAAAGAAACTATATTTTTATTTTCATATGGGTTTTATTTCAAAATTAACATGTTTTATTAATTTTAATTCAGATTTAATTTTTCTTATAATAATGGCATGATGGGTAATGTAGAAATAGGAATTATGTGCATTTTTTATTATTTTTTGTAATTCGAATTTAACTATTCTTGACTCACAATGGCATGGTGGGTAATTTAGAAATAAGAATTAGAGGTATTTTTAGCTATTCTTTCTATTTTCTAATTTATTTATTTATTGACTCATAATGGCATGGTGGGTAATTTAGAAATAGGAATTAGGGTATTTTTTTGCTATTTTTTATATTTTGGAATATATATATATATTTTTAATTATAATGGCATGGTAGGTAATTTGTAAATAAGTATAAGGGATCTTTTTGGCTAAGTTTGTAATGGCATAGGTGGGTAATTTAGATCATGTTTAGATCTAAAGGTTATCGTTTATCTTACTTTAATTTGTACGGCCGGATGTTTTGCTTTTTTTTTTAGAATGTTTAACATTTTCTTCCGATTAACGTGGAAGCCTCAAAATGAGCCTCTAATTAGTAAATATAAGATTAGTTTACATGTGTAAAATTATGAGTTATATTTTAATTTTCTTTAATCATGAAACTAACTATAACAAAATCTATGATAATTTTTTAAATATTATGAATAAGATGAATGGTCAAACATAACTCAAAAATAATAAACCGGAAGGAGTAAAATGAAGCACGTTATGTATAAGGTCTGGAGGCTGGAGCTGCCGTACACTGGTCGTGGTGTCTCGTCTATCGTGT
Source organism: Eragrostis nindensis (assembly GCA_012490785.1). NCBI lineage: Eukaryota > Viridiplantae > Streptophyta > Magnoliopsida > Poales > Poaceae > Eragrostis > Eragrostis nindensis. The sequence continues at coordinate 12,130 of JAAXCT010002084.1, forward strand.
TTTGTCGCCGGTAGGCTGCCTCTTTTTTTTTTTTTTTTTTTTTTTTTTTTTTTTTTTTTTTTTTTAAGGAGAGCCTGCGTCTTCGCCTGAGAACTAGAGCGGCGGTCGTGGCCACAGCCGAGCCGAGTCGACGACGCCGGCCTCAATTCGATGGATTTGTTTCCTCGGGCGTTCCCGCTAACTACGGTTGATCGATTATTTTAGCCCGTCAACAGATACAGCCCATTAGAAGCCGTACATCCGTTTTGCTACGGCACGACATCGCATCATTTCCTTCCATGGAGAGGTGAATCCGTGAACGGAGCTGGCTCCGCCGATTATTTCCAATCCTGTCTTCATCAACTTGAGAAGGTTTATCGATCAGGCATCAATATTGTACGCCCTCAAATTCAAGGCCGAACAAACGGCAAACCAGGTCCCCTCTTCTTCACTTCTTCGCACTTGTGGCTATTGAAGGCGTCGGTCTTATCGTTTGACGGGGTGATCTCGCTCTTCGGCGTCGTGATGTTCGGTTTCACAGCACTTTTGTTTTCTGTTGGCGACGTTCATTGGTGGTGATGGCGTGGTGATTGCTTTCTGGATTACCGTGATGGGGGTAGCCGGGGTCCTCGGATGCAGCGTTGTCTTGTACCACAACTTGAAGCTGCAGCTTTGGCCGGTGAAGCGGGAGCAAGCTTTACTAGAGGTGATGCGGAGCAAGCTTCGTACTAATCACATCAGGTCAGGCCTTTAGTAACACATATATGTGTTACTAAAGTTAGAAAAAAGTGTTACAGAGACCTATAGTAACACAAAAAATAAGTGATGCATATGCTGGTGTTACTAGAACAAATTTTAGTGTAAAACATATATGTGTTACACTTGAAAAAATATGTTACAATAATAATGTAGCAACATATATGAATGTGTTACTAAGTCTAATAAAATGTGTTACAATATTAATGTAGTAACACAAATAAAAATTTCAAAAAATTAGAGGCTGCTAGGATTTGATCCCAGGACCTCACCTTCATATTGTTGCTGAGTTTCCACTGCACTACACATTCATATTGATAAGAAGTTATCCTTAATTGATTTTAACTTATAAATTATTTGAATATATGTTACTTAGCCCAAAAAAAGTGTACTACGGCTTGTAGTAACACATAACAGTAACATTTATTTGTGTTACTATGAGTTCTAGGCTTGTTATGTTTAGACACATTGATTTCTTTGTAACACAATACTCGAAACACAATTTTTGTGTTACTAGAATAATTAACTGTAACACACACTCAGTAACACAAATGCTTGTGTTACTATGACATATTTTTGTAACACATTCTTACTTGTGTTACAAATATGTGTTACAAAATGCATGTTTTGTAGTAGTGCAATTGAATGGAGGATACTGAAAGCCCTCTCTGTTTTCTTTTTTAATGAAAGCTCTCTTGCATAAGAGGATATTTCGTTTTGCTGCAAATTACAAGGAAGGGGTTGTTCTTTTGAAGCTGAAGCTGTGACGGAGCTTGAATGAAAGCTCTCTGTTTTTTTGAATGGAGGGGTTGTTCTTTTTAATGAAAGCTCTCTGTTTTTTTTTGCTTCATGAACAGATGGAGCTTGAAGCTGTCCTAGCTGTGACGGAACTGTGCTTCAGCCGTACGTAAACAGTGATTTTTATTGTTTGGCAGCGCAAACCATAGCACGCCACTGCAAACACCGTGCAGAGGAGCACACACATGGGAGGGAGGACACAAGAACCTACGACCTGTGGGCGTTCGCGAGGGAGCCGGCGAACGTGCCTTGCAGGCTATGGATCACGGTAGCTGACCCTGATCCGGAGGGGCATGCACTGGTCATGCAAGACCCCTACGCCAACATTGCGGTGCACCATGTTCAGCCTGCCGAGCCGAAGGAGGGGCACGTGTATGAGGTCCTCGTGCACCTGGAGGCTGTGGTGGACCTTCGCCGCAGGGGTGCCGATGGGCGCCCTCTTGCATTTCCGCGCCTGGACTGGCAGTATGGTGTCGCTGACAACGCGTCTGCCATCACCCCTGTCCAAGAACAAGAGCAGCGGCAGATCCGTCCGGGGAGGAGCTCATGCTCTGCGGACATATGGACAGATAGGCTCAGAGGGAACCAAGATGACGACGACGACGACGACGACAATGGGGGCTACAGGGAGGAGCAAGCCGCGCCACGCAGGCGCCGCTTGTTCCAGCGCCTCAGGTGGCCTGGTGACAGAAGGAGAGCGTGTGACCGCTCACCGCGTGGCCGCTATGGAGAGGGTTCCTCCAGGCATAGAGGCCGCCAACTTGATGTTGAGCGCTCGCTCTCGCCGGCCTCCGTAAGGTCCCGTGAGCGCTCACTGGAGCAGGAGGTGCACAGGTTTTGGAGGCGTCCTCTGTTCATGAAGCAAAAACAGGCTTCCACCATGGCCTCGGCCCCTTGCAGAAGCCGAAAGAAGACGAGAGAGATGGCAGACTAGAGGAGGGGCCAAATGCAGGTCTGGTGCCGACAGGCAATGCAAGCCACCAAGAGAAGCAGGATGCCTATGTTGAGATGCTCCCAGCACAGGAAAGCATGCTCAATGGGCAGCAGGCACAGGGGTCTAAGACCTTGGCAGAAACTCCTACTGAGGGATGGCTCATGCTGAACTGTTGTGGGTCGGGTCCAAGGAGGACAAAGTGTGAAGAAAATGGCAGAAACTCCTACTGAGGGATGGCTCATGCTGAACTCTTGTGGGTCGGGTCCAAGGAGGACAAAGTGTGAAGAAAATGCAGAGGGGTTAAAGAAGGTGGCAAAGAAGCACGAAGAGGAGAAGTGGCAGGGTCAGTTAGAAGATCCAAATGTTGCAAGAGATGCAAATAGTGATGCAAGCAATGCAGAAGTGCAACCTGAGCTGTAAGACAACAATCCATCAAGAGTCTGGAGCTGTGATTACAGAAAGGCACATGGACAATGGCTATAACAGTGGCAGCGAAGAAACAGATGAAGCAGGGCGAGGTGATACTGAACTGCAGAATGATCAGGGTCTGATACAAATACAAATGACAGAGGACAGACAACAGTTTATCAGCAAAGTCACAAAAAAAGCTCCACAACCAATTCTCAGCACACCAGCTAGTAATAAGTTGGGAAGCCACAATGAAGATTTTGAGGAGGGCATGAAGACAGTCAAGAGAAGTGCAAGGCTGGCAGAGAAGAGAAAGGTTACAGGAGACAAGAATACAGAGGAGCTGGCGCAGGAAGTATTGGTCAAGAAGCTGGGAGCTTTAGCACCAAAGACGAAGATGACCGAGGAAGCAAAGGAGAAGCTAGTGGGGATTTTTGATGGGCCATTATCGCAGGAGGCGATGGATGCCATCGAAGACCTGCTCAAAGCTATGAGTGTGGACATCAAGAAGGGCAACAAGACCATCAAGAACGCAGTGGCTAAAGGGGCAGCATGAGTGAAGTACTACTACAAAGTATTTTGAGTTGTTGTATCTCTGTAATGGGGGTCGTTGTCCAATTTGTATTCCACTGGTGTTGTGTGTAGGTGGGGTGAGCTGTGTGGCCATGAGTTTCAAAGAGGCTCTGCCTTGCAGATGGCTGTTGTTCCATGACAGGACTCTGTATCGTGACCAAGCAGCTGACTGATGGTTTAGCCAATGCACACTGGTGCAATGTGAGGCCTACCATCATGTATCCCAATAACCAGCCCCTTGTACTAGGTTGTGTGTCTGTAAGCCATCAGCCCAAGCAAGCATGTGTTGTTCACTGTTATATCATATGGCTCCGAAGAACCTAATGTCGTTAAACTGGAATGTGAGAGGTTTAAATGGCATCATAAGAAGAGATGTTGTTAGAGATATGGTAAGATCAACACATGCTACAATGGTCTGTTTGCAGGAGACAAAACTCCAGGAGATAGACGATGATATTATCAGACAAACTCTGGGTATACCATTTGTGGAAAATTACACATACCTGCCGGCAGATGGGGTAAAAGGAGGAATATTGATTGCAGTTTCAGATCAACATTTCAGATTGTTATCTGGCTTTGCCACTGCAAACACCGTGACAGTATGCATCCAAATGCTTGACGAAGGATGGGAGTGGTACCTGACAGGTGTATATGGCCCGCAAGGAGATCACGAGAAAGTGCAGTTCTTGGAGGAATTAAGAACAGTGCAACCAAGGGTAGGAGATATGTGGCTGCTAGCCGGAGATTTCAACCTGATCTACAAAGCCGAGGATAAAAATAACAATAGGCTGAACAGGAACTTGATGGGGCGCTTCAAATCTACCATTGATCGATTAAGCTTGAGAGAGCTCAAATTAAATGGCAGAAAGTTTACTTGAACGAATGAGCAGGAGGAGCCAACAATGACAAGAATTGACAGGTTTTCCATACCGTAGCCTGGGAAGAGAAGTTCCCTACCTCTCACTTACAAGCTTTAGCTTTGACACTCTCAGACCATTGCTCGATGATATTACAAGGTGAAACAGAGTTGTACAAGTACAGAGGCTTCCGGTTTGAATCTTATTGGATACATATGACGGGTTTTCATGAGGTGGTCATGCACGCTTGGGCAGAACCAGTGCAAAATGTTGATGCAATGAGAAAGCTACACATAAAGCTGGCCAGAACTACCAAGGCTCTGAAGCGATGGGAGAAGCAAAACATAGGCAACATAAGGCTGCATATTGCGGTGGCTAAAGAGGTGATCTGGAGATTGGACGTGGCTCAAGAACAAAGGCATCTAAGCACAGAGGAAGTAGAATTCAGAAAAAGAATCAGGCTCAAATACCAAGGGTTGCTTGCCATTGAGAAAATAAGAACTAGGCAGAGGTCAAGACTGACTAACATAAAAGCTATGGACTCAAACATAAGACTATTTCATTTGAGGGCTAATGGAAGGCGACGGAAGAAGCACATACAGGTCTTACAAACAGGCGAGGGCTACGCGGTGAATCATAAAGATAAAGAGGAGGTTATTTACAATCATTTCATGTCGCAGCTAGGATCATCGAGAATAAGGAATGAAACACTTAACTGGGAGGAGCTAGGGTATACCAGACATCAGCTACAGGATTTAGAGGCCGATTTCACCGAGCAGGAGGAGAGACAGGTAATAATGGAAATGCCGAAGGAGAAGGCGCCGGGACCGGATGGATTCATAGGGATGTTCTTTACAAAATGTTGGAACATCGTCAAATCAGACCTGATGCATGCATTTCATCAAATGTCGCTACTCAGGGGCAATATGTTCAACCTCCTCAACTCAGCAACTGTGGTTCTATTGCCAAAAAAAGAACAGACTTCAAAGATAACTGACTATAGGCCAATCAGTTTGATACATAGCGTTGCCAAAACTTTTCTCCAAATTGCTTGCTAACAGGCTAGCACCAAAGCTCAAGGAAATGGTGTCTTGCAATCAGAGTGCTTTTGTCAAGAGGAGATGCATACACGATAACTTCGTATATGTCCAAAACCTGATCAGAGAGCTTCATGCAAAAATGAAACCGGCTTTATTCATCAAATTGGACATTGCAAAGGCATTTGACTCAGTGCTATGGGCCTACCTCATTGAGCTTCTGGAAGCCCTTGGGATTGGGCCACGATGGAGAGCTTGGATTAGTCTAATCCTATCGACGTCGTCGACTAGGATCTTGCTGAATGGATGTCCAGGGAAGCCGATCAAACATGAGCGAGGACTCCGACAGGGAGACCCACTCTCCCCCATGTTGTTTATCCTAGCAATCGACCCACTGCAGCGAATTCTGCAACTAGCTGCAGAAAGAGGTATCCTGAAACCGGTTATGAGAAGAAAGACGGATGTAAAAATTTCTTTGTATGCTGATGACGCGGCTATTTTCACAAATCCAACAACAGAAGACCTACAGCCCCTAAGGGATATTTTGACACATTTTGGGGAGGCTTCGGCTAACTTGGATAAAACGATGATATGTCCTATTCGATGTGGTGACATTGATGTTAACCAACTTCTACAGACCTTCCCAGCTATTCAAAAGTTCCCGTGCACCTACCTAGGACTCCCATTGCACACTAGAAAATTAAGGAAAGTGGACTACCAGCCACTCATTGACAAGGTAGGGGGCAGGCTACCTGTTTGGAAAGGGAACAACTGCAGCGAACAGGGAGAGTGACGCTTGATAAATTAGTGATAACATCTACGGTGGCCTATCACGCAATGGTCATACCGTTACCGAAATGGGTAATCAAGAAAAATCGATAAACTGAGGAGAGCATTCATCTGGAAGGGAGAGGACAGTGGTCAATGCAACGGTGGACACTGCTTGGTTAATTGGCAAACAGTGCTTGCTCCCAAGGAGCTTGGGGGCCTGGGGGTAATAGACCTTGAAAAGTTTGGAACAGCCCTACGGCAGCGATGGATTTGGCACACATGGTCGGAGGAGGAAAAGCCATGGAAAGGAATGCAGGTTCCTAGCACAGACATGGAGAAAGACCTGTTCAAGGCTTGGACAAACATTGGAGATGTGCAAACAGCATTGTTCTGGCATGAGAATTTTAAAAATGAAAGTAGCAAATCTTAATCAAAATATAGGCATTACCTCCAGTCGATTCAGTAAAAAAAAAGGAATTTTGATCTAATTGTTAATTTTGCTCAATTTGTTTTCCTAAACTTTTAAAGATTTTTGGCTGACACTGTTCGATGTTTTAAAACTAATACTTTCTCTATGGGGAATGCGCGCGGCACACACGCTTGGCTTGGCGCGGCGACGCAACCCAACTAGTAGTAACTTGATTTGAGGCAACATGCGCACCGCGATGATGTGCAAGCGCGACACCCCACCCACCACCCAGCGAGTCCAGCCCGGAGACCTGAATTTCCTCGACGTGCTTTTCGCGCCGAGCGGAGGGGGGGGGGGGGGCTGCCGCCATTCGCAAATCCTATTCTTCCTTTTTGTCCTTCTTGTTGGGGGTATTGGGAAGGGGACGCCGGCACGGCCTTTGCAAGTTGGCACTTACTAATTGGAGCAAAATCCCCTTTGTGACGCTTGATCGAATTGGAAAGCGACTGCTGTGATCACAATTCACATCCGTCCAGTGGGAAGCGACTAGTACTATATTTTGTGTGTACTATGTCTTAAGTGAGTACTCCTACATCTCTTGTGCTACATAGACGCACCTCTTTATGTCTTCGCCTCAAAAAAAGAGGAAAGTACCAAGAAACAGAGGAAGACAGAGTGAGTGGAGCCGAGACGATGACTGTCCCAGGCAGGGTAACTGCACTTTCATCCTGCGACGGCGACCCGCCATATCTCTCGTACAGCCGTACAGGACCGAGGGCAGGGTAACTGCACTTACATCCCTCGATCCCATCGACTAGCCGGCCACACCCAAAGCTTTCCCTCCCTCTTCTCTTTATAAACTCCTGCGCCGCTCCCACTCCATCCAGGCATAAACCTCTCTCCGTCCGTCCTCGCCTGCTCTCCTCTCCAGCCTTCCTCCTCTCCCTCATCGAGCTCCCCGTCGCCGTCGTTTCCGCGGGAGGGCGCAATCGTCGTGCTCAGGGTCCAGGTAACGTTCCTTCCTTCCCTCCCTCTATCCTGTTTATGCCGTTTGATCCGTCCGTCCCCGCGCCTTGTGGATTTCTCGCGAACTCGCGCATCTCGATCACCATTTCGTGACGAATATCGTCGTCGTGTCCTGCTCCGATTGACAGGCAGGTGACGTCTCCAACGATGAGCAGTCCGGGAAGCAGAATGACCGCCACCGGGTTCCTCGTCATGCTGCTCGCGGTCAGCGCCGGCGTCGTCTCCGGCGAGCACGGCACTCTCCTCGGCCTCCTGGGCGTTCTCGTCGGCGCCAACTTCATTGCCGTCGGTGTCCGCCGGAGCAGGATGGCCCATGAGGAGCCGACAACACCTGTCGGCCCCGCGATGTTCGCCGGCGTACGCGCACTCAGAGCGTTCTCCCGGCGCAACATCGCCGTCATAGGGCTCGCCATGGCCTCGTGCTCCGTCACGGCGGTCGCAGGCGAGGTACGCCCCGTGCTCTGTTTCGGCATCTTTGCTCTGTTTCTGCTCGGGATGTCCCTGATGATCACCGTTGGCATTCGTGGATAATGATTGGTGCAAATCTTGGATCCGTTGATGCTCACTCGTATCGTACCACAATCGTTTTGCTTCAAGAAAATTGTAATGCTAGAACCATATGTTGTAAAGTGTAACCGTTGTTCAGTTCTCCGTTTCAGCATCTGTTTGCACGTGTCCCATATACTATGGAGATAATTTGTCCATTTCAGCATGTGTTGAAGCAGTACTAGATCTATTTTGCGGATCACCAACTCACTCTGTCTGCAACTAAAAAAAGCAGCATAGATTAGAAACACACCAGCACATAAGTGACCAACTGCTTGTCCATTGAAAAGGTCTGCATTTTACGTTGTTAGTTAACAATCAACGCATAAAAAAAAAAAAGGAAAAACAACAACAAGTTGAGGCTTTTCAACTGCGGGGCCGGTGTTCTCTTTCCCTAGGACCGCTTAACCGACTTTTTTTTTAATTAATCTTTTAGAAAACGTCCCAGTGTTTTGCAACCTGAAAGCAACACGAAGTACAGATTAATTGTTCCCACTGGAATCCAGTTAGTTTAACTGCTAAAAAACAAAATCCAGTTAGTTTATAACATACACAAAAGCTTTAAAAATCTGTAGCAAAAGGTAGAAAGAAAAGTGAAAAGAGAGGCAAAAAAGGGGTACAATTCACAGAGTTTTTTATGGTCCTTGGGTTGTACCAAAATCTGGTATAACACTTTGTTTAAATAGTAGAACAATATTACTAAGGTCATGTTTGTTTCCTACCCCCAGATTATATAATTCAGCTTTTAATCTATAAGCTGAGTGAGATCATCTTATTGAATTATGATAATCTGGCTTATGAATTATTATAATCTGAGCCATAATTGGGACTTGTTTGTTTTAACTTACAGATTATAAACTGGTTATATAATCTAGGTAGAAGTGAAGACCTGAATTCTTGAGATTTTGATACATCACCTTTTAGTTTGTCTCTGCTCCTTGTGCATGATGAGAGACACTAAAAGCTGCATTCAACCGTCAAGTTCACTTAGCTACAAAACAAGCTAACTCTCTCGCTCGCGTCCCCCTCCCCTGCTACAGTCCAGAGAAGGCGAACGCGAGGCGAGCCTCCTCCGGCGGCGGTTCCGCTCGATTCCCCCCTCCTCCGGCGGCCCCTCGGGGCTTCGGAGGGCCGGGAAATCGGCGGGGCTGCTGTCCGGCCACCGTCTAGCTACTATAGTATAGGTAGTAGTCTAGTTTTACCCACCCTAGGGTTAGGGTTGACGGTGTCGTCGTCCTCCATGGCGTCGGCGCGCGTCTTTTGCTTCTCCCTCGACGGATCCGGTGGAGTAGTCGTCGTCGGCGGTGGCTTCCTCTCAGGTGAGGTCCCGTGGAGCTTCTTTGCCTTCCTTCCTCTTTTTGGAGGGATGGGCCTTTTGTTCCCCTCGTCGGCGTTGCTGGCGACGGTGGATGGTGGTGCCGGGTGGTTGCCGTCATGCGTTGGCGGCGAAGCCTCGGATCTTTTGCTCTTTGTTGCTGGGTTCTGCTGGTTGGTGGTGGTTCGGGCATCTCCTTTCGATCCGGTGATGGTGCGGTGGCCGGTGTGGCGCCATCTTCGTGTTTATCTAATCGGCGATTCCAATGTTTGGAGCCCGCAATCATGGATGGAGGAGGGGTCCTGCTGCTGCCGCCGGTGGAGATCGGCGATGAGGAGCGTTGTCGGGAAGGTCCTGGAAGAAGAGGGACTTGGTTGTAATTTCCTTTTCTTTAGGGACTTTTCTGTAATAGTTTCTCAGGGTGTTTCCTGTAAAAGGGTGGGTTGTACTGTTCCTGATTAATATAATCCCATATCCTTTCGCAAAAAAAAAGTTCACTTAGCTACCAACTGCTTGTCCTTTTCCATTCAGATAAGACAGTGATGTGTAGGAAAAGGAGAGTGAGGGAGTTGTTCAAAAGACCTGCATTCTACGTTTTTTGATTAACAACTAACAAGTGGAATTAAGCTTCAGCTGCTGGGCCCTATGTTCCCCGTTCCTTGGGACTATTTTTTAATGAAAAAAAGTTAAGATGAGAATTGAAAAACCGTAAAGGGGGCTTTCATGAACTTGCAAGATCATACTTTGCAAATAAAGCTATGGAGCGCGCAATCAGTGACAAACCAACCAAAGACCACACGCTGCTTTGTCCAGAAAGTTTGTCGGCTTCAAAGACCGGTTAGATAATCCAGTGGAAAGCACTGGTAGTAATTAAGAAACAAACAGGTCAAACTGTTAGCTGATGATAATGATCTGAACTTGTGCATGATTCAGCGGTTGGTCCTGCATGCTTGCTTATTCGGAGGAAGCAACCGGGCATGCCCTTCTCCGGCTACAACAACATCCTCTCCAACAAAGTAATTAATTAAGCTAAGCAAAGATGATTTACAGTCGACGCAAAAGTCTACATGGAACAGTATAAATTTCTCAAGCAAGCCTAATGAGCCTTGCGCGAGACTCCATTCTCAAACTGTCCTTCCCCTCGCTCTCCATTTCTGATGTTTTTTTTTTCATATTCTTAGTTTTATTTTAAGTGACCCGTTTCAATTGGAATGCAGACATTTTGTTTAAATTTCATTCGCTAATCCTTGTCATTTGCTCTTACTTTTAATTTCAAATCTCCTTTGCTATGATTTATTTTTTAAGTGAATAGTTATGCATCGGACTATTGGAGTCCGACCAGTATTTTATCTCCATTGATTTAGCAACCTCCTTGCAATACCCTGGCGCCGGTGCGTTGGACGTGCGGGTCGCAGGGCGGTCGTGCGTCCAGAGTCGGACGTAGTGCTGCTCTTTTTCAATCATTTTCCAAAACGTTTCACTCGCAAATTTCAGCCGCCTCAAATTGAGTAGTACTAGCTGACAACATGTGGGCGGTCTGAGGAGTGCAGGAACAGTCAAGGCGGACAAAGTTTGCACTGCGAAAGAGAAAAATGCCAGATTTGGTACTAGATTTCAATTGACTGAAATTTCGATCGACGAATGTTACAATAAAATTAACCGGCTGGACCAATTGTATTATGGAACAACTACATGGAGTGGACCAATAAGAATCTTGAGACGTGGGGGCGCCTGTTGTGCCCGCCGCGGCTTCAGCTCCCTGCCTCCCTCCCCTGCCCCCGGACGGGGACACGGCAAAAGGATCGGCGGCCCGATTCACTTCCAGCGACCTTGAGCATTTAATGCGCCTGTGCCAGTGCAAATCCTTCCTTGATCCCATGTGCAGCCGCGTATAAGACTCTCCGCACTGGGACACGCTAAAGCTTCCTCCAGGAGCGTTTACCGTAACGAAGCGCTGCACCGGGCTCCTCTTTCACTTCCGCTACCTGGGACCCGCCCAACTCGTCTGCCCCTCGTCTCCCTCCTCCGTCCGCGTAGAGCCGAGGGCCGCGGGAGCGCCGGCTACCTCCACTCCACAGGGTCAACGACGTAGAGCCGCTGCGGCGGAGAGGAAGAGGAGCAGGCCGACCGCCGCGCACGCGAAGTGCGGCTCCGTGTCTGGAAAGAGGAGCATGGTGCGCCGGGCTCGTCGCCGCGGCCGACGAGGACGCGAAGACGGTGAAGAAACCCAGTGGCTGACCCGGGGGCGGAAGAAGAGTGCCGACGCGAACGGAGCCGCCCCGCCGCCGTGGGCGCGCCTCGAGCTGGCCGCGCTGCTGCTGCTTCTCTGCGTCGCGCACCGCCCACGCCTCGCCAGAGCTCGACGCCGCTCCGCCTCGGGCACTCCTCGCAGCTCGTCGCGCCGCTCGTCGCGTTCCAGCGCGCCGCGGGGCGCCGCCGGCAGCGCCAGGCCCGCCACGCCGGGCCGCCTCGTCGGCTGTGGGAGTAACCATGTCGCCGCCTTCACCTTGCGCCGGCTGTGGGAGTAACGATGGCTGCCAAGCTTAGGAGGTGCTTCAGACGTTGTCAACGCCGGTGAACGGGCAGCCAGCAACCTTGGGATACCTCAAATGGTTTGCTTTTAGATAGAGGAAGCACACCATGGTTGCTCTTGGTGAGATTACTCATCACCCGAAGCCAATTTCATGGATTTTGGTCGACGGGAGGGGAAGAAAGAGAGAGAAAGGGGAAAGTAGCAAAAGGAGAAGACGATGCGCTTTGCCTGGGAAGAAACTGGGTGGGACCGGAAGTAAAATGAGTGGGGAGGAGAGAAGCAGGAGAGAGAGAGGGAGAAAAAGAAAAGAAAAAGAAAAGAGAAAGGAGAGATGATTGAATAAAATATTGGATAGTTGGGATAGAGGAATGATATAGAGGAATGATGGGTGCGGGAGAAATTAGTTTAGAGGAGAGAATCTCGATGACCAGAACGGAATATTCTTTTTAAAAGAAGAATATAGAGGAACACGAGTGCGGAGAGCCTAAAAGCGGCGCTCCTCGGCGCGAGTATAGCAGCACACTTTGACACCACACCAGCGTCCAGCACAGCAGCCTCCCTTGGCGCGCAGTTTAGACGGCCGAGAGGTAGTACGGGCTCCCCGTTACCATCACCGTCGATCCCAGCGTCGTGCTCAGGGTCCGACCCTCGGGTAATGTTCTTTCCCTCCCTCCCTCGCAAAAAAAAAATGTTCTTTCCCTCCCTCGATCCTGCTCCCGGCCCCGGCTTTGCTGAACAACTTGTCGCGTGATGCTCGAATTGACAGAGAACGTCCCCGCGCCGCCGACGATGACCCGCACTCAGGGAAGCAGACTGACCGCCACCGGCTTCGCCATCATGTTGCTTGCCGTCAGCGCCGGCGTCGGCTCCGGCGAGCACGGCGCCCTCCTCGGCCTTGCGGGTGTTCTCATCGGCGCCAATTTCATCGCCGTCGGCGTCAGGATGGCCGAGGAGCCGACCGGCCATTCGGTGGTCGCCGCCGGTGCCGGTGAGCTCTGTACCGCGTTCCGGCGCCGCAACCTCGCCGTCTTAGGGCTCGCGATGGCCTCATCTGCCGTTACCGCGGTAGCAGGCGAGGCATCCCCGGCGCTCTGCTTCACCATGTTTGCTCTGCTCCTGCTCGGACTCTTGCTGGTCGCCGATGGGGTTCTTGGAGACTAGCTGGTGCAATTCTTGGATGCATTGATGCTCGCTTCATTAATTCTTGGAACCTTAGTCAATCAGCCGCCGCCATGCCCGATCCCCCAATTGTCAGTGTTGCACGTGTACTTTTAGCTTTGATGTTTGTACGGGAGTGATGTTGTCATGTGACTTTTAGACTTTTAGCTCATAAATAAATAATCATCCTGGCTGTGATTCAACACACTGATATACTACTGGAGTACTAGTCCAATCCTTAATTCTTCGCCTTGTTGAACATTCCCATGTTAAATATTGTGCCTGTGAGGGCCCTTCTAGTACTGTTCGGCTATGAGTGGCTGCGTGCAGATCGCAGAACTGCAGATATTAGTGGCAGAGTAGTACAATCTACTGTCAATTGCTTTATCCTAACTAACCAAGCCCATAGCTTTGTCTGTCCTGACACCGAATAGCGGACACGCTCAAGGAACATACTCCCTCCATTTCAAATTACTTGACGTTTTTGACTTTTGTAAATCATGTTTGACCACTCGTCTTATTCGAAAAATTTGTGCAAATATCATTTATCTTGTTATGGAATGTTTTATCATTAGAGATACTTAAGCATGATTCATTTGTTTTTATATTTGTACAAAATTTTTGAATAAGACGAGCAGTCAAACGTGATGTTAAGAAGTCAAAAACGTCAAGTAATTTGAAATGGAGGTAGTAGAATAGATTGTCTCCTGAATCTCCACAGCTAGAGATGTAGCAGATGATTCAGCGCCTTCGTCGCTTTTGATGTTTTAATATAACAATGGACTAGTTCTATGAGTTTCCTACCCTTTGTAGGAGTACAGTTGCATTTTAGTGGAAGCATCTGCTTCAATTCATGCGTTAATGCGCGTCAGTTCAGTTTGGCTGGCCATAGGAGACTGGAACTGGAGGCGTAAAAGGCGGGGCCAATTTTTATCTTTTTTTAATGAAATAATTTTCATATTTGATTATGTGCAAGAGATTGCAGTCACCAATTCGGTCATTGGATTAAGTTACTCGTTCTTTCAGTTGCTTTATACGTAGTAGTACTCCCTGAATAGTTTGATCCATTTTATGAGCAGACTCGCATTAGATTATGGTCATCACTATGCCCTTCCAGACAGGAACTCGTTGCTGTTGACTAGCACTGGCGGAACTCATTAGATTCATAGGCCTTCATATGTATGCCCAAATATTTTGGTGAAAAAAAAAATCCCTCTAAGCTACTCAAGTTGGTTTTAGTTCTCCCTGTTGCAACTGCTAATGTGGAGAGGGTCTTTTCGGCGATGAACTGTATCAAGAATAAGCTAAGAAGCAAAATAGGTGATCAATATTTGAACGACTGCCTAATTACATTTATTGAGCGGGAGTTTTTCAAACGAGTTAAAGATGAAGCTGTGATAGCGCGCTTCCAATCCATGAAGGAGTGCGTAATTAAATTGTACTAGCTACTGCTATTATGTAATTTCTCTAAGCTATTTCGTTTATCAAATTTGAACAATTAGTATTATATTATGGTGTTTGGTACTGTTCATTTGAATCTTTGCACTGTATATTTTTTTTTTTTTTGCTGTTGTTTCCAATTTTTTTGTGGCCATCGTCAAAATATGAATGTCCAGCCGAGCAATCTCAGCTCCGCCAATGTTGACTAGTACGGAGTTTTATTGTTCTGAACCTTATGGCTGCATTAGAGTATTGTTGCGTGACTATACGCATCGAGTGGTTAGCTTTGTTGACACGTTTGTGCACAACTGTCACGGTAAAGTTCTACTATCTGGACGGCTTGCTCATTAAAATGCGATTCTAATGCCATATTCCCTCCATACTCCCACGCGGGATGTCAGCCACGAGGCCGTGCAGGCTCCTTTTGCTCACCCAAGTTCCATGATGCCCTCTTCTCTGTCCCCCGTTCCTCTGCATTCCTTTTGCATTCCGTGCAGCCACTCATTTTAATGAGCAAGCCTTCCAAACGGCATGTAAGCTGGTTTCAGAGGCAGTGCCAATAAATAAAGAACTGATTAATAAGAAATAACAAATATAATCATGCAATGCAAGTATTAGCGTGCTCACAAATTGTGCCCTTATATCAATTGAAAGTGTTGTGCAGTCGTATCTTCAGCTTTGTGTCCTTGTACGGTTCGTATGCTCCTACGCACCGCATTATATAACTGTACTACTCCCTTCATCCCTTTATGTAAGTGATTGGAGGAGTTTGAAGTTGTCCCAAATTATAAGGGATTAGGGAGATTTCAGTGGGTCTCACGTCTCCATTTTTCACACATCCAGCCAAACCTTATCCTCACGCCGCTCATCCTCTCTCTCCCTCTCTCCCTCCTCTCCCTGCTCGCCTCCCGAGGCTCGTCGCCGCGCGCCGCTTCCCGCGCCCAAGCCGCTGTGCCGCTCACCGCCACCGCGCGCAGCTCGCCCAAGCCCGCCGCCCGCCGCCACCGCGCGCAGCACGCCCGCCGAAGCCGCCGTGCGCGGCTCGTCCAAGCCCGCCGCCCACCGCCACGACGCGCCGGTCGCCCCCGCCCAAGGCACCGCACACAGCTCGCCCCCGCCCAAGGCGCCTTGCGCGGCTCGTCCGTCGCCGCCGCGCGCAACTCGCCGTCTGGCGTGTCGGGGTAGTCCGGCGCGACGGAGTGGCGTGTCGTGGGATCCTCTCCGCCTCCAGCCTGCGCCCCGCCGTAGCTCATCGCCCATCGTCTCCGGCTGTCGCTTGTCCCCTGCCATCCCCGGCTGGATCTCATCCTGGGTGGGGAAGCCGCGGTACGGGAGGAGACGGGCGGCGACGGCGAGATCTACGCCGCCTTTAAGCTCGTCGTCGACCACGAGCTATGGAGGAGGCGCGGAGACGAACTCCGGCAGCTGGCATCCAGGTGGTTGCGGCGGGGCGTGAGGTGGAGGAGGATGTGGTGGTGGAGAGTGAGCATTAATGAAGGACATATTGGTCTTTGTACTTGGCTGCTGTTTTTCTCGAAAAGCTCTTCAATCCCTTACATATAGGGATGGAGGGAGTAGTAGATAATTGTATGCTTTTCTAGACATACGGGCCATGACTGAGCACTGATGAAAATAATCCATTCCTGCTGCGCCTTGTAGAACATTGTCAACACGAGACACCACGACCACGGCGCAGCAAGCCTCTCTACGCATTGCTCGATTGTGCGTCGACCGCTGGCGTCTACCATGGCGCAGTGTACGACAGCACCAGATCCTATACATCACGTACGTGTTGCCTTTTAGCTTCTTCCTGTTGCCTTTTTTTTTTTCTTTTTTCTTTTGCGAGGGTTCCTGTTGTGTTTCTGATCGGGCGCGCGTCTCCTGCAGCGGAGGTTGCTTTGCAGTCAGCGTTTGACACTCGTGCTTTGACACTTGCAAGTTGCAAACCTTTGCACGAGTAGCACATCATGCACGGCGACTGAAAAGACTCTTGTTTTCTATTGCGGGTGATGAGGCCGGAGGCGGCCCCTTTTTCTTTTTTTTTTTTTTTGCGAAAGGATATGGGATTATATTAATCGGGAACAGTACAACCCACTCCTTTTGCAGGAAACACCCTGACAAACTATTACAGAAAAGTCCCTAAAGAAAAGGAAATTACAATGAAGTCCCTCTTCTTCCAGGACCTTCCCGACAAGTCTCCTCGTCGCCGATCTCCACCAGCGCCGGCAGCAGGACCCCTCCTCCATCCCTGATTGCGGGCTCCAAGCATAGGAATCGCCGATTAGATAATCACGAAGAAGGCGCCACACCGGCCACCGCACCATCACCGGATCGAAAGAAGAAGGTCGAGCCACCACCAACCAGAGGAAACCAGCAACAAAGAGCAAAAGATCCGAGGCTTCGCCGCCAACACAAGACGGCAACCACCCGGCACGAACCTCCACCATCGCCAGCATCGCCGGCGAGGGGAACAAAAGGCCCATCCCCCCAGTCGCAAAAGGAAGGAAGGCAAAGAAGCTCCACGGGACCTCACCGGAGAAGAAGCAGCCACCGACGACGACGACACCGCCGGATCCGTCGAGGAAGAAGCAAAAGACGGCCGCCATCGCCATGGAAGACGACGACACCGCCAACCCTAACCCTAGCTAGGGAAAACTAGACTACTAACTAAACTATAGTAGCTAGAGAGTGGCCGGACGGCAGCCCCGCCGATTTCCCGGCCCTCCGAAGCCCCGCAGGGCCGCCGGAGGATGGGGAAATCGAGCGGTGCCGCCGCCGGAGACGGTCTCGCCTCGCGCTCGCCTTTCAGAACTGTAGCAGGGGAAAGGGGACGCGAGAGAGAAGTGTAACCAATGGAAACCTAAACCCTTAAAGAACCAGTTTGGAGAAAAATCAGTTTTACCCTGCCAGATTACACCCACCTGTATACCCACCGTTGATTTAGATCGTACCTTCCTTAAAAACCGTCCGATCCTGCAAGGCTAGGTGGGTCCAATCAGGGAGGGGACAAGGGGACGGGACAAATGTCATTGCTCAGTACAAAAAACGGGACAAAGTCCCCTCTGCTCCTTAATTTTTTTCACCATCAAAATTTGCTACCCATGCAGCTCCCGCATCCTGGTTTCCTTCCAAACATAGGCAAGCTGGTTCTTTAATGCGAGGCAATCACGCAGTAGCTCCTTCCAAACATAGGCAAGCTGGTTCCTTCCAAAAAAATTGATTTTCCCATACCACCGCAGCAGCTCCATCTTTGGGTTCTTTTCAAAATATTTTCCATCAACCAAAATCAGATTTCCTTTAATCTCCTTTGATTACTGCACGGCACAACGGGTTCATTAGGAATGTTTATTCCCATAGCATCTCTCATAATTACTGCACAACACAATATTGATTCATTTAGGAATGTATATTCACACATTATAGCCACGTTTCTACCTTGATCATTTCTTTCCTTTTTTAATTCGCATTTTGAATCCAATTACTGCACGACACAGCATAGCCACGTTACCTTGATCATTTCTTTCCTTTCCTAATTCGCATTAGGAAGGCTTATTCGCATAGCATAGTCACGGTGGGCAGGTATCGTTGCCGTCGTCGAGCAGGCAAGCGATCGATCACTGCACCTCGAGCAGGCAATCATCATCGTCGTTGATTAGGCGATCATCGCCGTCGCCATCGAGCAGGCAAGCGATCTCACCTCGAGCAGGCAATTGTCGCCGTCGTCGATCAGGCGATCGCTCAGGTGACGTGCCCTCCCTTCGCTAAACCCTATTTCCTGCTTGGCGGCGTCCAGTGATCGTGGCTTCGTCAAGGTTGATGATGCATCGGGGGAGATTTCTATTCCATTTATAGTTTGGGTTCGTGTTCTTCTCAATTTTTGCTCTCCCGCTCTGCAACCAGATTGTGTTAATTTTAAAATCAATCAGAACGCCATGATATATTTGGCTTACCTCGCCTATACGTATGTTCTTATCAATTTTTGCTCTGTTGCTCTGCAACCAGATTGTGTTAATTTAAATCAATCAGAACTAACGTTGCTGCCGCTGTCAATGTATGTTCTTCTCATTGTGTGTTGCTACCTAAAAATAAATCAGAACTAACCTCGCGTACATGTATGTTCTTCTTGTGGTTTCGTAATGAGCTAATTTTCTTTTAGATCATATTCAGTCAGTCATTATGGTCAAGCGTAAAGCCGGTGCTGTGGATGGTGATTCCACATCACTCGATGACTGTACTAACATCGACGACAATGGTCAGTTGTAAAAACATGGTAACATTTTCTGCAACCATGCATGAACAATTGTTTTCTCACAACAATGTCGATCATTGCCAATGAATTTCAGGTGCTCATGGAGGCATGCATGAGGATGGGATTGCTTTTTCTAGAAAATCTGCTAGGACTTCGTATCTGCTAGGATGGGATTGCACGAATGTCGTTTCAAATGTTTGGTAGCATATGGCAGAGTTTAATTGTTTTATCACATCTTAGGTTTCCATGTCAATTCAGCAGTGTGATTTATTGTCTCGCCAGCCTCGAGAAATGACAGAAATACCACCCCGTTCACACGACATACAGGTGCATTATTTTCTTACACAAACATAATTGGCTGTTAGTTTTTAGTTGATCACCTACTGTTTTTAGTTACTGTCCCTATTTTTAAATATGAACCTGTCAATTTTGTTTAGATCCCTCTACATTCTCTATTGTTGTGAACCCTAAATTGTGTTTAGGTTCCAGTAACATGACAGCCCTGTGGAATAACCAAAGATCGACGCCGGTCTCAATGCCTACAGGTGCTATGTTTTTATGGTCATAATGGGCTGTGGTTTTTAGGTTGTCACCTTTTCTTAATTTAGTTTTCTCTGACCTATCGGTTCAATCCTAATTAATTATAGATACGCCGATGACGGACACGTTTACAAACGCTAGATTGGGTTTAGGTGCAATTGTCGAGTCATGCTCACGGAATAATCAAAATAAAATGCTTGTAACACAACCAACAGTGAAGTAATATTGCTGACGACATACATATATGGCTCATCTTTTATTTTGCCTTTATTGTCTTGGGTTTGTATCATTTTCTAAACATAATTTTAGACCCATCGATGGTGAATTTGGATGATTTTGTGCCGGTTGATGGCGATGATGACATCTGACTTCAAAGGAATGATGATGTCATGCAACACCAACCTGTGGAATGCAGGAATTTGATAACATTGTATGTGTTACTGCGAATCGTGTTGACCTAGATGAATTGCAAAGGTCCAAGTGGTGTGAAAACATTCAGTGCTATCGGAAGCGTAAAAAAGAAACCGCAATTCAAGGTGATTAAATTCCTTTTAAAAGTTTAGTTACGTTTCATGCGCATGAAAACGTAGATTGTAACTTTCTCTATGAAGGTGTGATGCAGCAGATCCTGCTACCGTGGAGGAATTGCAAAGATCTAAGTGGAGCGTCAAAAGGACAATCTAACCTCAAATAGTGAAAATCAAGGTAATCAGACACATGTTGCCTTTGGATATTCATGTCTAATATAGCGACACTACTTATATTTTATTTTGTTGGCATGTAGAGGCCACATGGGAAGTGAAGGTGCTGCTCAGATCAAGAGAAAAGCTCATTTTGCTCTTCTTGATAAGAACATTGAATGCCTGTGAAATTCAACACAGATCAAGGTTAAACCAAGTGGTACGTCATCTTGTTGAACTATTACATTAGTTGAAAGTTGTATATTTTTTAAAAAATAGACCTTTGATCCATTTCCATTGGGATTAATAAAAACAATCTGTGTTAAATTTAACTTGCAGGTGGGTTGCCAATTGCTACATCGGAGATGGACAGTCAGGTTTTGGGTACCGTTTATGGTCCTGCCAGGTGATGTTATTATTTAGACACGTGCGTGGCGCACGTGCATTTTTACTAGTATCTCCAACTCTCGAGTTTGTTCCGAGGTGGCCCCTTTTTCCAACGCCCTGGAGTATTTAATCTTTGAAACTAAGAGCATCTCCAGTAATGTACCTCAAAATAAGGCCCCTATTTTCGTTTTCCAGACCGGCGTACAAAAATGAGGGCTTAAAATCTGACTTCAACTCTAGCAGTAAACTGGCCCAAGACCCTATTTTATGTGAGACCTAGTAAAAAAAACAGTAGGACCGACGAATAAGAGGAAGGATTGGAGGAATCTAAGAATGGGGGCTTGGAGATGGAGTTTGACAGGGCATGCAAAATGAGAGTCCAAGTAGAGTCCTTGCTGGAGAGATGATTTTTGGATCAAACTCCTAAATAATAAAGCAGAGACTCAAATAGAGGCCTTGCTGGAGATGCTCTAACAAACTTTCTAGCAAAAGCATTGTCATCTTGTTTTCTTGGCGCGGACCGCGGCGCACAGGCTCGCCAGTAGTAACGATATTATATGTGCTTATGAAAAGCCCCTTCTACATTTTCTAGTTTCGTCATCTCTGATCATTTTCTAGAGCTCCAAACAACTGCATCAGACAAACTGCAGATACACTTTGTAATCTGTCCACTCTGTTGCGTTGGAGATGACAAGAGCAACAAAATGAGCCCAATATATTGACTATGTATGAAGTTTTGGGGGATGATGCTATGTGGCGACTTTGTTATGTCACATGCGTCAGTTTCAGAGGATCTATTCTAGGACCAAGATCGTCTCTACTCTAATTACATGTTAGATCCGTAATATGAAGCAGAACGCCTTTTCTTTCGACGAAATATCAAGCGCCACAGGCGGCAAGATCAATCGAGCTAGCGTATGACATTTTGGTTGATTGATGCTTCTCAAGTACTAGTGTGGTACACTACACAGATTTAAGTGGCTACCACGCCCGGCCCGGATGTGTCTACCAGGACGTACCCCTCGATAAGTTTATGTTTCAATTTTCTATTTGTATGTATCCGTCACATTGTCAAGCCGTACGCGAACCAATCAACTTTGTGCCCGGCACATGTTATTTAGATCAATAGGTCGCGGTCGTCTAAAGGTTATATTTCGAGGAATATAATGGTAGAAAATTGTTAACACATCATATGACGTGAAGAGAGTATTTGACCATGATCTTGTGGTTGGCTTATAGAGGACAAAGAGGCGCCCTGGCTGGTGGCCGCAACCTGCAAGTTTGTGAAGGCTGCCAGCGCATTTGTGCGGTTAGATTTATATTATTTCAATATTTTTATGTTATTGTAGAATTTAACATACTTTATTGTTATTATTTATTTTATATTTATCTTGGATTGTGTCTTATGTAACAATGTACTTGAGGAGATAAGAAAAAACAATGTATTTGATTTTATTTCGGAAGTGAAATCAGTTAAAACGTGCCATGCTAAACAACTAATATATGTCATGGTAGGAAAAAAAAGGTGTCGTGCTACAAATAAATCTTTTGAAGAAAAAAATATGTCATGCTAAAAATAAGAAAATACCCCATGCTAGCTAGACATATGACGGTGTAGTTTTATAACGGTGTATTTAGAAATCGAGATTAAGTTTTATCGAACATTTTTATTATTCCAAAATTTAGCTATTTTGGGCTCATAATGGTATGATGGGTAATTAAATTATAAATAAGAATTAGGGGTATTTTTAAATTTTTTAATAATCTGAATTTATTTTTTTAGACTTATAATGACATGGAGGGTAATTAGAAATAGGTGTGAAGGGTATTTTTTTGGTTATTTTTTATTATTCTGAATTTATTTATTTTTGGACTCATAATGGCATGGTGGGTCATTTAAAAATAGATGAGGGGTATTTTTGGATATTTTTTATTATTTTAAATTTAGCTATTTTATAAATATTTTTAGGGGGTTTTGTGACTAATTTTTTATAACAACAGTGGTGGGTAATTTTATTTTTTTATTTTCTCCTATTAACGCGAAAGTTTTATTTAGCTATTTTATAAATATTTTTAGAGAGTTCTGTGACTAATTTTTCGTAATGGCAGTGATAAGTAATTTTTTCTTCTTATTTTTTCTGATTAACGTGAGAATTTCTAGCATTTTAGAACGAACGTGGCTTCTTTTCGTCGTCAAATATATATATAATAGATACCATTCAGCTTTCTGGTTAATTATCAGTTTAAGTAAAGTGGTGTGGGAGCACGGCCTTCCAATTAGAGCTTCGTTCCTGTGTGCCTGAGCCGTTAATCCTGATTATCCTGGACCTGATCATATCCTACTGTGGTTGTGGCCTTGTGGGCACTTTTTGAACCTGATTATTCTGCTAGTACTGAATCTCTGTTGTTATGTACTCCCTTTAGTTTTAAATTGTTGATGATATTGACTTTTTTTTCGCTAAGTACAGCATGCATATTACTTATAGTTGTTTGCCCTGGAGTATCAAACGTTCATTAAGCATATCAACGACCCAGACAGACTTGTCATCCTAAATACTCTTAAAATCGATGTAGCCCTAGGAGGAGAGAGGGGATAGGATTGGACGGGTGCCATGCAATACGAGAACCCACATGCAATACGAGAATCCACCTACTCTCGTCGCAGTTCGCACACGGTGCAGAATAAGCAAAATGATTTAGACCGATCACCGTCGTCAATAATACGCGTAATGCCCTTATGCGTAATGTGAAGAAATGTTTGCTCCGTGTGACCAGTAAAAATAATTTGTAGCTGCAGCAACAAGCCTGCATATTTGTGCCCAAACCCAAAAGCGGCAGCAGCCAACTGAGCCAAGCAGTACGTGCTAGTGCGCCATCTCTATCCCGCGCTTGTCCCTTCCGCCTTCCCCGCTCGCCTCCTCTCCTTAAATACTATCGCCCGGCTCGCTCAACCATTCCATCCCACTCCACTCCATTGCTTCCTCTTCTCCTCTCCTCTCCAGCCTTTCCACTTCCCAGTCGAACAGAACTCGCCGAGCCAAGCTCCGCCGCAGGAGACGCGCGAGAGGTACGAGCTCACCGTTCGATACCTAGTCGCCGCCGGCGCCAGCGTCGTGCTCGTCGGGATCCTGCACTCGGGTAAACTTCCCTCCCTCCCTCCCTCCCTCGAGATCCTGTTCCGGCCTTTACTCCAATCCCGCTTTCCTGAACTGAATCTTGTTGCGTGATGCTCCGATTGACAGAGAACCTCCCCACGCCGCCGACGATGACCCGCGCTCAGGGAAGCAGATTGACCGCCGCCGGCTTCGCCTTCATGTTGCTTGCCGTCAGCGCCGGCGTCGGCTCCGGCGAGTACGGCGTGCTCCTTGGACTTGTCGGTGTTCTCGTCGGCGTCAATCTCATCGTCCTCGGCGTCCGCAGAATGGCCGATCAGCTGGAGCCGACGACAGCCGTCGGCACCGCGGCGTACGCCGGTATAGGCGCTCTCGCGGCGTTCCTGCGCCGCAACCTTGCCGCCGCTGGGCTAATGTTGGCTTCTTGTGCGGTCACGGCTGTCGCCGGCGAGGCATCACCGGAGCTTTGTTGCGCCATGTTTGCTCTGCTCCTGCTCGGGATATCCATGATCACCATTAGAATTCGTGGAAATATTGGACCACTGACAGACTCACTTGATTGTTGAAACAAGTTCACCTGTTGGGCAGAGTGTTGTGTTTTGCAGGGAAGACCATCCATATCCAAGCATATATGCAAGAACCGCAACGTCATGTTCTCCTGTATCTGAACTTTCCCCTTTTTGATCCCTCGGAAAAGGCCCCTTGTTCGTATCTGAACTACTATATGCTTAGATTGTACCTGTAATAATTCTGTCATGGCGTCTTCTCTCAACGTTGGTTGAGCTCAAAATAATATAGGCCCCGTTCGGTTCCCCCTATAAACTACCCTCTAAACTTTAACCCTCTAAAGTAAAAAAGAATCTTACCATTTAGGGGTACTAAATAAAAGTTAATTACAAAACCTTTCTGCAGATGGGCGTTATTTTTCGAGACGAATCTAATGAGCCTAATGAATCAATGTTTTGACACAGTGATGCTACAGTAACCATCGTCTAATCGCGGCTTAATTACCCTCATTATGTTCGTCTCGCGAAATAGAAAGGAGTCCTGAACTTAGTTTTGTAATTTGACTTTGTTTAGTACACATAAATCGTGCCGACATCTTTGATGTGACTGCTACAGCACCCTCTAAAGTTTTTATAGGGGCATCCGAACGCAGCCATACTCGTACTACTACTATAGGCTATAGGCTTTCTGCACCTACTAGCTATAGGCTCTGTATGAACGTGATGTAATACAATAGTTTTGCTTCAAGAAAGTCGTAATACAACCATGTGTTCAATACTGTGTGTTGATGGCAGGTGTCCCATGTACCATGGATATATTTGTCCATTGAGCTTGTGCTGGAGCAGTACTGCACGCTACAAGAAGAGAACTCTTTCCCTACAGTTGCTTTGGAAATGGCCAACTGTTTCTTGTATATTTTTTTTTTTTGCGATGATGTTTCTTGTATATTTGGTAGGCTATTTTCTAAACTGTAGGTAATGACTTTGTAGGGGATTATGTTGTGGGTAATATGCCAAACTGTTGGGAATGATGTGCATTTGTGCTAGAAAACTGTGGGCCACTTGTGAAAAATAGTGAAGAGAAGCAAAACCTGTCGGCCACCTAAACAAAACTGTCGGTAATTAATCAGTTTCTTGTAGTGGCAGCTATATTGCCGGTCACCACAACTTATTCTGCCTGCAGCGCAAAAAGCAGCATATAAATTAAATCACCAACTGCTTGTCCATTCAAATAAGATAGTGATTCGTTGGAGAAATAGAGTGAGGGTATTGTTCGAAAGGCCTGATTTACGTTGTTGATTAACAAGTGGAGGCTTCCGCGACCAGGCAAAGCCTAGAAAAGTCTGCTCATTTAAAACAAACAAAAAAGAACTGCTCATATTTTATTTTTGTGAAAGGGAGTTTCATTAATAGTGAAGCATATTACATCCCTTAATTACAAAAGCATTTCAATCAATGCCAATTCTATTGATGGGAGACAAGAAACCTTAAAAGAGCCGCAAATTCCACCATCTAGGATCACCGTTCCAGACGGATATGCCACGGATGAAAACTACAAAGTGTTTGCTGCATGATATAGGACGGCATCATCCCAATCATTAGAAAAGTCTACTATATATATATATATATATAGGGTCCCGCTATTTAACGCTCTGGGCGCTAAATTATATTTAGCGCGGCAGCACCCGGCCAGGCGGAGCCCCGGCGAACGTCCCGCGACCGTAGAAAACCTGGGCGCTTGTTCCGCAACCATAAAAGTTTTCAAGGTTGCTGTTTCGACCCAGAAGCGTGACCTGTTGGCGTAATACTTTGATGGTTTCACATCAGTGTCACACACAACCGTAGCACACAGACCTTTTCTTCCTGGAACGAGTCTTCCTCGTGGACTTCAGCAATAAAACTTTGACTGTTTTGGTGCGATTCCCATGGAACTCATAGTAGTGTTTTCTTGTATTACACAACCATAAATGTCAGGTTTTTTTTTGCTAAGAAATTAACCGTAACACTATGTGGAGATTAACACATACATATTTTATTCCATGCCGACATGTCTTCCAAATCTGTCAGAGGTCTGGTGGCCCTTTAGGAGTAGCAAAGCTGATACATCATTATACTTTCTTTCTTCCTTTTTATGCCGTAAATTTTTATCACAGTACTAGTTTTATGTTATTGGCCGTGTAGACTGGAGCCAGCAGAAGTAAAAATGTGGTACAAAGGATATTGCCAACAGTATAAATGCATTGCGAAACCAGAACACGATATGAACTCCCACATGAACCATAATTTTTTACTGTTCATATGATATCTTCTGACCATACAACCATTATTATTACTAAAAAAATGGGGACAAAAAAAGGAAATCATGTGACGTCCTAGGGAGGGGTCCAAGCGTGCAGAAGCACGCTTTGCCGGTATCCTCAGTACCCGTTTACAAAGACTCCTGGTGGAAGCATTGGGAACAACATTTTAACCATGCCAATTTGATTTGCCACTGATACTCGCATTTCCTGCACAAATCCAAAACAAAGATGATACCCAAAACTAGAAACCGCAGCTACAAAAAACTTTAAACAAGAATAACAAGAATATGAAGGCCTAGTACTGAGTTATTAAGCACCAAGTGCACACTAGTTTATTGAAAAACAGATTAACACAAAGTAATATTAAAAATAAATAAATCTTATATCAAGAGTGATAAATGCAAACAAAAAATAGCCAAATGTTCTTGACTACTCAAAGTATTAAATTATAATATGTTAGCTCGAAACATCAACTTTTGTAAACAAAAAAATTCAGTGAGTGAAACAAAAAAACAGGCATGCACTAGTACAATCTTCTCATAGTGATACATGAACTAGACGATCACCATAATATTGCAAAAATAAATCTTATATCAAGAGTGATAATTGCAAAAAAAAATAGCCATATGTTCTTGATTACTCAAAGTATTAAATGAAAATTTGTTAGCTCAAAACATCAACTTTTGTAAACAAAACAAATCTGGGAGTGAAGAAAAAAAAACAGCATGCACAAGTACAACCTTCTCATAGTGATAATGAACTACATGATCACCATAATATTACAAAAATAAATCTTATATCAAGAGTGATAAATGCAAATTAAAAACAATATCCATATGTTCTTGACTACTCAAAGTATTAAATGAAAATTTGTAAGCTCGAAACATCAACTTTTGTAAGAAAACCAAATATGGGAGTGAAACATAAAACAGGCATGCACAAGTACAACCTTCTAATGGTGATACATGAACTAGATGATCACCAAATTGAATATCGCATGGCACCTAAACATAAATTTTACTACTACATGAACTAGACAATACAGTTAGCATCAATATATATTCTATGGTTGGGGATGATGCATAGATCCATTACAGTTGAGAACAATCCCAAAAATAGCATGTTCTGGTTAGGATGATACATCCCTGGCAGTGACAATGTACAAGGATAGGGTATCGCATGAAAGAGACAGGCACAATTAAAACATAAATTAAGCCAGGGGATTTAAATGCCTGATTAAAAAATTGCTAAATTGATGTCAATTGAACACAACAGTAGGGGATGGTAGATAAATTGATGTCTGAATAAAAAATGCTGTGGATGAATCTATCAATCTCCTATATTCTCAGCAAGAAACAGAACAAAATCATTTCACTAGGTAGTTCAAAATATATGCTATGGTCATGCGACCATCCCTCAAATTCCTAGTGTGCTGAGAACAGGGCTTGTAACATAACAAAGGTCAAATGGAGAGGTAATGCAGTCACATGCAGTCGCTTCATTGTCAGCCATTTGTTAAAATTCACCAATCATTATTTATGAATTAAAAAATGGAGTCTTCATTCAGCAAGTATTGCAGTGTCGCGTGACTAAGCGCCTTATGGTAAGAAACTAATAAAATGTTGTAGTGAAACTATCGACTGAATTATCATGCTGCCTGCAGATATACGCTTGGTTCACAACCACAATGAATCGTAACCGATTTTGAGACCTAGCTATTTACAACCATTATTTGGTGAAATTAAAAAAAGAAATCAAATTCAGGATGCTGGAATAAGAAACTGGATGACAAGTGGCTCACAGCTCTGCAAAAACGATGGGACTTGAAAATACCACCTGGACTATGCAGCAGATCATTTGGTGTGCACCTGGACAAAAGCTTTCATTTTATAACATTTTTTCCTGTCAAATAAAAATATATACGTGTGATTATACACATATAACAATATGACAACTTGTATATTGACGGGGTGTGTAAAAACAGATTCATGTTCCTGGTTGACTACAGAGTCAGAGGAAACATTACGGCATCCTGGAGATGCTTCTGATGTCCTTTTTCCAAGCGCCGGACCTTGTAGCTGGTGGGTTGTCAACGAACTGAAACCATCAAAAATAAATTATACAAGATGATCAATGATAATGTGGTTGCAAAGGAATAATTTGAACTGACAAACAAGCAAGAAAGTCCATACATCGTCGTCATTTAATAGAGGCCCAGTGCGTCGAGGCCATTGTCAAGAGGCATGATGACGGGGAACTGATGGCTCGTCACAGCGTACCCCTGCACCCGGCACCCCGACCCCGTTCATTGGACTGAATGTTCTATCCGGCCAAATACTCAGAATGCGATGGTTTCTGTTGCAAGATCGGGATTGCAAAGTACTCTAGGCTCTTCATAGAAGCAACAACCGTGGTGCGAGATGGGATCTTGTGTAATTTCCTCCGCTAGTGAACTAAAAAAAATGCAAAACGTGAGTACCAAGAAGATTCAGGTGTCCAAATAAGAAGAAACAATAATATATTAATCCGAACATGGGAAAGATACAAACACGTGATTTTGGAAAAATCAACACTGTCATTAGGCCGATGTATTTAAGTGGCAATTGTGTTGGAATTGACGTAATGAACAGGCAACCAAATAGAACGGGGAAATCTAATGAACAGTAAACAGGGGACGATTAGGGGAAATCGAATAACATACCTCTGGATGTGATCGAGTAAGGTCGGATGGGTTCAAGTAAGGTCGGCATGGTTGTTCGGCGGTTGATCATCCATCAGATGCCGGCAAGTGCAGAAGAATGAGGCGGTGGCATTGGGGAAGCAAAGGTGCAGCCGGAGAAAACGAGGACGGCAGGAACGGCGAGGAAGCGGAATCACCGAAGGGAACGGCGCAGGGGCGGGCCCACTTGGGTTCAAGGGTATTCAGTTGAATACCCATTATTTTTTTACTATTGTATATGTAATATATATGTATACACATTAAAAATAAAAGAAAAGCAGGCTGCCATCCTCTAAACAAAAAGCCCAGCTAGACACCGGCCCAAAAACAAAAATGGCCCATAGCTGCACCCGATCAATTCAGCAGAGGAATTGCCATTGACTGAACCGCCGCCGAGAATGACTTTGACTGCCGCCAGACCTCCTCCCACGCTGCCCAGGAATTGAGATCGCCTCGCTGCAGATCGCCTTGCGGTCGCCTCGCTGCACATCGCGCATGGTGGGTGCCCCATCACCGGCGCCATCAGGTAATTTGTCTCGCCTTGAACAGGGTATTCGATTGCGATTCTGTTAACAAAAGCCTCATTGCAGATTGCGAATTCACTGCCTATTTGCCTCACTGATTGCGATTTCAGTTCACAAAGCCTGAAGAATGAGACACTCCGAATGACCCGCGTGAACATTGAACAGGACTGCCACACACGGCACACACCTCTCTTTATTTCCAGAGCTTGATTAAACAGGTATTGCCTACGGATCAACACAATTTATTTCTTGAAGAATACGTACATTATTACCAACACATTTATGCTTGATTAGCAGGCGTGAATTGTGTGAACTGAAGAATTCTTTCCACCACTCTACTCAATATTTTCCAGGACCTTTGAACTGAAGAACAAAGGTAATATATCCACCACTCTATTTTTTATTTTAATTCACAAGCCCATGGTTCTCAATTTTATTAATCAATGATGTTGACGCTCAATTATGTGTTATGGGTCCATAATTTAGGATGCACAAAAAAAAATTTACCATTGCAAATTTTGAATACCCATAGATCAAATCCTGGGCCCGCCACTGGAACGGCGAGTACAGCGGCACGGATCTGCTGGAGCTCAGCGGGGATGGGGATGGTTCGGCCATATCGCCGGTGAGAGCGGTGGTTCAGCTTCGTGGAGAAGAATCGGGAGCATATGGAAACTGCCTCCGAACCCCACCTCCCTGACTGCGTGCTTCCAAGATCTGGAAATTGAGGTGAAAAAATAAAATTGCCAGGTGGGGCGGGTCTTCGGGTCCCGGAGTAAAAGTTTTATGGTCGCGGGTTTTGAGTCACGCGTGCCTGCGGGAGGAAAAGAGTAATGGTTGCGGGATTTGAGTGGCGCGTTGCTTTTTTTTTTTTTTGAGAGGGAGTGGCGCGTTGCTAGACGGTTTGATGGGTTGACGGTGCAATTGGGCCGGCTGGGTCGGTGGGGCAGCGCCGCCGGTGTGCTAAATAGCTTATTTAGCACCCAAGGTGCTAAATAGTACTCCTATATATATATATATATATATATATATATATATATATATATATATATATATATATATATATATATATCTATCTATTGTCGAATGATCCTTCACTTCAGTTTACTCGCTCATTCGCAAAAAAAAATCGTTCTAATTTCCTCCATGTCGAATGATCGCTGTGGTGCCACCGCGCCGCGGCCGGTAGGCTGCACTGTGTTTTCGCCTAAGAACTAGAGAGCCCATAGCGACGAGGATTTTTTTTCCTCGGTGTTCCTGCTAACTACCAGTGTTCGATTAGCCCGTTAACTGATATGGCCCATTAACAGCTTTCCACGGGAATTGTTTTTCTCTCTCGACCCTTCTACGCGCTATAGTTGAGAGGAGGCGACCAGAGGGCGATCTCATCTCGGCGCTGATCTCCTCCGTTCCCCATCCTCTCCGGCGGCCATTCCGGTGCCGGCGAGTATGAGGAACGGGGATTGAAGTGGCTGGTGTACATACCTCTAGCTAGTTTAGTACTTCTAGGTGGGTTGGATCAAACTTCCCCACTAGCATCATGCGGTGTCCCGGGTAATTAAATCACCCGAAACTCCGTGTTTTCCGTACTTGCCCCAGGATCAGTGACAAGTACACACGGTAATCACAGTGGAAACATAGCCATATCAAAATTTAACTATCAAGTTTATTTGAAATTTACAAAATATTGGCTCAACAGCCGACGAAATACCTTAAGAAATAAACACAGCGGTAACTTAAAGGAATTCAAAACTCCAGCGTGTGCCCCGTGTTCCTCCCACAGGCAATTGACTGGAAGTTGAACTCCTAGAAAGAACGGCATCGTTCCTCACCGAAATCCTCGTCATCTCTGAAACCAAGTTATCGGAGGCAAGCAATGCGGATGAATAATAGCAAAACTATAATTATATGCAAGGCCAAATAAAGGAAGGTATAATATGGGTAAATTTGCATAAATGAGCAAATGGCAATCTAAACTTGATTAATGAATTAATTACTAAATTATATTGCTTGAATATAAATTGCATAAATGTAAGCACAAGTAAAATATCGTATGAATAAAGTGAGATACTTGACTTCCATGTCAAGTTCCCATAACAATCATCAACTATGCCATTCATATATCAATAGCCATAATAATCATAATCAATTTTAATCCCAACCGTTCTCTAAACAAAGTCCTATCATTAAGGAGCTTGAGACCGCAAGCACGGCCATTCGAATGGATTATGACTCTGCAGAGTTTGTACGCTGTACCCATGGACAGTGAGTGACCGTCTGTGGTGTTGCAGGCACCATGCACTCACGAAGTGTGCACATCGGTATCACGCATGACGTTTTCATTAGCCGTTTGTTAACCTTGCCTTCCCTAAATTGTAATATTCCCTCCGTACCTACCAGCTAACATCCCAGAGGTACAATTTTCCCCTCCTTCAAATATGGATAGTTAGGCAGGAATTAAAAGGGTACAATTCATTGTGTCAGCAAACTTTGATCCCACACGTTATAGTAATGGGAGCCCCTTCGAATAACCCCACAAAAATCGGGAATTATCCGCACATTCTCTACTTCTAGAAGGCAAGGCAACATTCAACTAATTACTTAGCCATAGCCGTCCCATACCAGCATCCATGGTCGCACGATGTTTCCTTAAATCAAGTTACAAATGTACCGGTCCTTATGCGATGCGACGGGTCTCCAAAATCATGATTATCAAACAATCATTAATCCAATTTAACATTATCACATCAAAACCCGTCAACATCTAAATTATCATCATATATCATCAACAAGAATTCCCATCAACATAATCCGTAAATTTAATGATTATACATGTACTTACATTTATACAAAATATAGTCATTCATTTAAGTAAGCTTAATTAGTAATTAATTCTATTATGAAGCTTAGAGCATATGACCATTATGATAGCCCAATTCTATGGTTACAAGGAAATATGATAGTCCAACAAAGGGAATAATCATTAAATAGGTAGTATCTACTATTTCCCAAATGAGCATTTTTAGTGATATAAATTATGCACAAATTAATCCTACATATTAAGCACTTAAATGTATTTGCAAACATAGGATCAAAATGATCAAGGGGGTGTGCTTGCCTCGCACCTTTATATACATAATTCATACGACGATCTTCAAGTGTCGATCTTCCGCGATGTAGTCCTTCGACGATTCACTCACGTGTGCATCATTTCGCAACCGATAAACTTCGGGATATCCAAATAAAGCCATTCAAAAAGATCCAATAAAATCTACAATAATAAATACAAGTATTTCGAATAAAAACCAAAGAGCATGATTATGGAATGCATTTTATGGAAATAAATATGTATTCGGAGTTCGTACGAACGTACTACACGTTATCGAGTTCTATCGATAAATAACTAGAAAAGAGGACAACCGAGGTTTATGCGGTTCCATTTACTTTTCCATGATCATTTGTCATAAGATAAATTCCCGGCCTTATATAGGCCATATTCACCTAGACAAATTATTTATGATCTATTTTCTCTTAAAAGAAAGCATGCATGTGTGTTATTTAAATTAATTAAGGCAAGGTTAACATGATGGTATGTGTAAATATTTATTTATTAAATTCTTAAAGGAAACATGGTGAGATGCATATGGTTTGTTGATGGTGATTGCGTGCATATCTATTATGTAAAATTCATAACTACTTCTATTAATAAACATAGCGTTGTTCAAACAAACATGAATAAATAAACTAAATTTACGTAGAAATTATTCCTAAAATGATTTACATATAAAATGAAACTACATGCTTCTAATGCATGGGAGCATTCCTATACGTTAAAATCTTAACTTATCTTCTATAAGTATTTATATGCCTTTATGCATACATATGACATAGTTAAAGATGTGTTTCTTTTAAGCTAAATTATTTACATGTGGCTTGCTCTAAAGATTTATTTTACATGATTCAGATATTATGAATATGACATTATGTGCATAGGTAACTTAAACATTAACTAGAATGAGAATGCATGGAAAGGTGAATATAAACTACATGCATGGAAAGTAAATAAATCCATATGCAATGCATACATAATAAGTTTATTTACTTAGGTTAATTAATTTAACATTAAAGGTAAAGTTTGTACAAAACTACCATTTTAAGACTACATGTGACAACTAGGGAAAAATCTATATATTATAATTATAGTGATGGCATGCAATTCTATACAAATAACAATTAAATTCTCATAAAGAAACATGTTGTTTCTTAAGAAATAAAACAAGTATAGATTTATATTTTTCTAACAAATTTTCCTATGATCAAATACTAAACTACAGTGGAGATAGATTCTGAGCAGTTCAAAAAGTAACCTAATCTTATTTATTTTCCATATGTAAATTCCCTAAACACTTATTTTTAAACAAGGCATGAAGCTAAATTATTTTCTTCTATGAATTTTTCCTAAACACATATATCATGTTTTTACATAAAAAGGAGCCTAAAAACATAAGGAATTTTTCTAGATATTTTCCCTAATTTTTCCTCACTATTTTTCTATCTATTTCATACTAAAAATGATTAAACTTAAACTGATCAATCGCGTGGTGACAAGTGGCGGCTTAGGAGTGATTTAATTCAAATTAACGTATGCACAGTGAACACGGCGACTGAACGGCTCGCCGGCGGTGAACTACGGCCAGTTGTCGTCGACATCCTACACCAATCGATGCGCGAGCTCAAGACCTACACTCCGGTGGTCGCCCCACCGGCAGTGGTGCCCTGTAGCGGCAGCGCGACCAAGACCTAGGCGGCGCGGCGGCAGAGCTACGGCGATTTGCGGGGAAACGAGCACGGCGACATCGACTTCATGCGCATCTAGCATCTATGGGCTCCTAGGGAGCTCACCGATCAGCTGGCGAGGACAGAGGCGGCCGGAGACGAGGTCGTCGTCGACAGCGGCGGCGAAACAGGGGAGGGTTCGATGAGACGATCCTTCCGCCTAGAAAGGGAGAAAAGGGTCAAAGGGTTAAGCATCAGCATCACACCGAGGTTCCAAAAGTACTTGAACTCGACGTGAAGCTCACCGG
Source organism: Eragrostis nindensis (assembly GCA_012490785.1). Lineage (NCBI taxonomy): Eukaryota > Viridiplantae > Streptophyta > Magnoliopsida > Poales > Poaceae > Eragrostis > Eragrostis nindensis. Next base: position 46,772 of record JAAXCT010002084.1, read on the forward strand.
AGAAGCTCGGATTCCGGCGATGGCGGCGGCGGCTGATTTTAGGGAAAAACTCAAATTCGCGCTGCTTTCTCGTTCTCTCTCGTCAAGGTGAGTTCAAGAAGGCTGGAGAAGACCGAAGGAAGGGCAGAGAGGAGAAACTCGGGCTTTTATAGCCATTTGAGGCGGTTCACCGTGGGAACGCGCTGATGCGCATTGCGGCTTCAGTGGCGAGCGAGGAGTGGAGGAAGAGGAGGGGCTCCGGATCGCGGCGAGGGAACGGGAAGCTGCGTGAGGCTCCGTGGCACGCGTGGCAAGCGGCGGCGAGGCGTTGCAGCGTTTCTACAGGCGGAAGCACAGGAAGGCGGTGGAGGCCGGCGAACGAGTGGGCGCGTGAAGCACCCCGGTTATCCCAGGAGCTAAAACACTTTATTATACCAGTCCCTGGATCAGTCGCTGGTACAATCAAGTCTTACAACAGGTGATATTACAAGTCGCGACCTGGCTAGGGTCGATCGATAAGCAACAAGAATATCAAAAGATAACAAACAACAAGTACAAACCAGACCCCGATGATAACATCTAGGTCTTCAACCATAGCGGAAGCAACTAAGCGGTAGACTAATGCCACAGGCAGCTCGGGTGCGGACGAGACCAAGCTTAATCGTCTTCCTCACCGTCGGCGTCGACGAAGTCTGGATCTTCCTCTGTAATCAGCAAGCAAGAGTGAGTACAAAAGTACTCAGCAAGTCGCAACCCTTACCCTCCCATCAATGGATAAATGTATGCACTTGGCAGTAGCAAGGTAAAGGCCATCAGGTTTAACATTGCAATAAAGCAAGTTTTACACATGCAGGGGTTCAGTTTATAAAGTATTTTAGCAAAAGCATCAAATTAAGTTATTAAGGGGTTGGTCAAGTTTTACGTTGCCGGACACCCCGTCCACGACAACCTTCGGCGGAAGGCCGGACCTATTCTCAAAACAACTCACACATCAAGGAGATAAGCACCCATCCCATGCTAGTTCTTGGACCGAACCAAAGCCATGTCCGTGACCGTGGACTCGGCTATTCGAATAGATTTTAACACTCTGCAGAGGTTGTACGCTGTACCCACAATCTGAGTGCATCACAAGCCACCCATGACGTGGGTGTGAAGACTCACAAAGCCATTACCCATCACAGCATCGTCCCGACTAATCGCCATGGGAGTTGTCCAGGGGTCTAGCCTCTGATCTAGGTCCTCGACCGGGTCGCACACGTCTGCATCACGTCCACCTGCTCCATGGGCTCCCATTGCATCTCCAGCCTCCAGGCGATTAACAGACTAGCTGGCGGGGTTTAGACTAAGCCGTGCCGCATACACGGTAGTGTGGTCGCACTGAATAAACGGCTAGGTAGGATGTCACAAGCAACTCGGTCCTTATACGAGCCAAGGCAATCATCTCCACATACATGAACCCACCACGGAGGCGGCATTCATCTCCCATATCACTTGTCATAAGCACACCACAGAGGCGACACTTAATCTTCCATAAATATCATCAGGATCACCTCAGCTCTAACCCAAGTTCATTCATTCATCTTTCTTAAGTTATCACCCAACTTTACTACTACCACACAACACCAATCACGGTTTTCACATTTGCAAAATCTAGATATAAGTAGAGCACTTAGTGATACACAGTCCTAAGCATTTCTATAACAAGGCAATCATCCATGCGTAAATAATATTCATACATGGATATCCTAAGTTTCATAGGGAATAAAATAGGACAGGTAATATAAGGCTCAGTGGTCTTGGTCATACTACACAAAGGTTTTGCAATCATCAGGGTCAATCATTTCATGCAATAAAACGGCTGCTACGGGTTGTGTTTATAAAACATAGGAGCAGTATGATCAAAGGGAAAACGGATTGTGACTTGCCTTCGTTGACGTCCTCGGGAAGTTCCTGCTCGAAGTCTCCGGCTCCTGGTTCCTGCTCCTCCTCCTCCGCGTACTCGTACTCTCCGTTAGCTACGCGACCGGCAAACAAGCAAACAAACACAAATAAATACAAATAAAATAGAAGATGAGCTCTACAAAAGATGAAACTGGTAGAAATGGATAGAGCTCGATTTTAGATGAATTTAGGAGGAAGAATCGGGTTAATCGGAGCTCGGACGGTGGAGATATCGATTTTACAGTACAGGCTGTTGGTTTATTCCGAAAATGATTAAACTCGTATTTGGAATATGCCTCACGGGCTTGGTTTAAGCTGATCGGCCTGCTGCTGGTGTTTGGGCTGCAAGGGAGGTATTGCCTAGTAGTATGGGCCTGCTGGACGGACAAGTGGCCCACAAACTTTTAGTGGCTGGTTGTGCTTACGTTGCTGGCCCAGGAGAAAAAATGGATCGGGAGAAACAGATCGATACAGGAGCTTTCTTCCTCCTCTGCTCCCTCTCACCATGGATGAGCACCAGAGGCTCAAATTGGCAAGGGGGAAGGGCAGGAGGGAGGCCGGGAAGTGGGGGAATCGAAGGAGGAGGCCACGGCGGTTCCATTTGAGAAGAAAATTTGGGGATTGGTTGTGGGGAGAGGCTGCTGCTGCGATGGGGAGTTGTGGCGGCGGCCATGGTTGCTCCGGGAGAGCTCGATTGAGCGAGGGAGACGGCGATTGAGCGGGCTGGGGAGGGGGAGTGGAGCATGGGGGTGCTCAATGGCAGCTCGGCCGAGGCTAGGTGGCGCCGGGGAGAGGGAATCGACGGGCGGCCATGGCTGACGGGTTGAGCTCGGGAGAGAGAAGAAGACGGCTGAGGAATGGGCTGGTGCTCACCTGGACGGCGTCTCGGCGGGCTGAGGTGAGGCGGAGCTCAAGGGCGTCTTTATAGGCGGGCGAGGAGCTCGTCCTGGGCTCGCTCGGCTCGGCAGACGCGACGGCGGCAGTGGAGTTGCTGTGCGCTGGTCGTCGCCGCTGTGCGAGGCGACGGCAGCTGCAGAGGCGGCGTGGGGCGGTGCGGCGTCTTGTGGCGTGGCCGGCGCAGAGAGACGGGATGGGAGCGGCAGCGGCGTCGGCTTGCGGGTTATGGTGAAGAGACTCGAGCGAGCAGCGGGGAAAGCGGGCAGTCAGTGCGTCGTGTTGTGGCGTGGCTGGGGCAGAGTGATGAGACGGAAGCGGCAGCGGCACAGGCAAGTGGGCACGGACGGGCGCGCCGTGCGGCTTTGGAGCTACGGGACTCGAGCGTGCAGCGAGAAAAGCGGCCAGTCAGTGTGTCGACTAGCTGCTGGACGGTACAGAGCGATGGGATAGGTCGTGCAGGTGGGGGTTGGGCCGGAAAAGAAAGGAGGGAAACGGAAAGTTGGGCTGGAAACGGCCCAGAACGGGAAAGCGAGAGGAAAGGTTTTGAAAAGTTTTGAAAACTTCCGACTTTAAATTTGGATTTGTTTTGAGAATTTTTTAGGGTGAATTTTCAGGGCGTTACAAACCTACCCCCCTTAAAAGAATCTCGTCCTCGAGATTCAAGCTGATCCTCAAAGAGGTGGGGATACTCCTTCCTCAAAGCATCTTCTCTTTCCCATGTAGCTTCTGCCTCTGTGTGCCGACTCCACTGAACACGATACAGATGGACTGTTGATCCTCTGGTCTGTCGGGTGGTTACATCCAAAATCTTAATCGGCACTTCCCGATATCGGAGGTCATCTTGTAAATCCAAGGTCTCCACAGAGACATGTTCTTCCGGTATTCTCAGACACTTCTTGAGCTGGGACACATGAAAAACATTGTGCACATCTGCCAACTCTGGTGGTAGCTCAATCCTGTATGCCACTGTACCGATCTTCTTTAACACTCGGTAAGGTCCGATGTAGCGTGGTGCTAACTTGCCACGGACTTGGAAACGACGTGTACCTCTAATTGGGGAAACTTTAAGGTACACATAGTCTCCGACTTGGAAACTTAAATCCCTTCTTCTTTTGTCTGAATAACTCTTCTGACGAGACTGTGCTTCTTTCAGCTTTTCTCTGATTTCTGCAACTTTTTCTTCTGCCTCTTTAACAATGGAGGGTCCTGTAAGGGAACGCTCTCCAACTTCTGACCACATCAGAGGTGTTCTGCATTTTCTGCCATACAACACTTCAAAAGGTGACATCTTGAGGCTGGCTTGGTAACTGTTGTTGTATGAGAACTCAGCATAAGCTAGACTCTTCTCCCAGTCTTTGCCATAGGTCAGTGCACAGGCTCTCAACATATCTTCAAGGATTTGGTTGATCCTTTCTGTCTGACCATCTGTCTGGGGGTGATAAGCAGTGCTGAAATCCAACTTAGTTCCCAAAGCGGAGTGTAAGCTTTTCCAAAACCTAGAGGTAAATTGGGTACCTCTATCAGAGACAATTCTGCTCGGTACTCCATGTAGCTTCACTATATTGTCAATGTACAACTGGGCTAACTTGTCTCCTCCATAGTTGGTTCGTACAGGAATAAAGTGAGCGACCTTGGTGAGTCGGTCCACTATTACCCATACAGAGTTATATCCCTTCTTTGTTTTAGGAAAACCAACTATAAAATCCATGCCGACTTCATCCCATTTCCACACAGGGATTGGTAAGGGCTGGAGCAATCCTGCAGGCTTCTGGTGTTCTGCCTTGACTCTCTGACAGACATCACATTCTGCAACAAACTTGGCTATATCTGCCTTCATTCCATTCCACCAGTACCTTTCCTTTAAATCAAGATACATCTTGGTAGATCCTGGGTGAATGGAATAAGCTGAGTTGTGGGCTTCATCCATGATTATCTCTCGAAACTTTCCTTCTTGTGGTACACAGATTCTGTCTTTATACCACAGAGTTCCTTTATCATCTACTCTGAAGTTTGGGGCTTTGTTTTCTCCAGTGTGGCTGCGGATCTTCATTAACTCTTGATCCTTGAGCTGGGCTTGTCTGATCTGTTCATCCAGTGTTGGTTGCACACTTAGATTATTCACACAAGCTCGAGGCACTATCTCCAGATTAAGCTTCTTCATCTCGGTCGACAGGTGATCATTGTGGGTCATGAGGTAGTTGCAGTAGGCTTTTCTGCTTAAGGCATCTGCAACAACATTTGCTTTTCCGGGATGGTAGTGGATTTCCAAATCATAGTCCTTGATTAACTCTAACCATCTTCGTTGTCTCAGATTCAGATCTGGCTGAGTAAAGATGTACTTCAAACTCTTGTGATCCGTGTAGATCTCACACTTATTTCCAATTAAGTAGTGCCTCCAAATCTTGAGGGCATGCACTACTGCTGCTAACTCCAGATCATGAGTGGGATAATTCTGCTCATGAGTCTTCAATTGCCTTGATGCATAGGCAACAACTCTACCATCTTGCATTAGGACACATCCCAAGCCTTGTCTTGACGCATCACAGTAGACGACAAAATCTCTGTGAATGTCAGGTAAGACTACACTGGTGCTGTTGTCAGTCTTCTCTTCAACTCTTGAAAGCTTCTTTCACAAGACTGGGTCCATTCAAACTTCTTGTCTTTCCTGAGAAGTTCTGTCATGGGTCTAGCTATCTTGGAAAATCCTTCAATGAATCGGCGGTAATAACCCGCTAATCCAAGAAAGCTTCTGATCTCTGACACATTTGTCGGCTGAGGCCAATGGGTAACTGCTTCAACCTTCTCAGGGTCTACAGCAACTCCTTCTGCTGTCAGAATGTGGCCAAGGAAGGCAACTTTCTCAAGCCAAAATTCACATTTACTGAACTTGGCATACAACTTGTGGGCTCTGAGCTTTTCCAAAATTACTCTCAGATGTTGCTCGTGCTCTTCGGCACTCTTTGAATAGATCAGTATGTCGTCAATGAAGACAACGACAAACTTATCTAATTCTTCCATAAACACCTTGTTCATGAGATTCATGAAGTATGCAGGTGCATTGGTTAGTCCAAAAGACATAACTGTGAACTCATACTGGCCATATCTGGATACAAAAGCTGTTTTTGGGATATCTGCTTCTCTGATCTTCAGCTGATAATACCCAGACCTCAAGTCAATCTTGGAGAAGTACTTAGCTCCTTTTAACTGATCAAACAGGTCATCAATCCTGGGCAGAGGGTACTTGTTCTTGATGGTCACTTCATTCAAGGATCTGTAGTCTACACACATTCTCATACTTCCATCCTTCTTCTTGGCAAAGAGAACTGGTGCTCCCCAGGGCGAAGAGCTGGGTCTGATATAACCTTTTTCTTGGAGTTCTCTTAACTGCTCCTTAAGTTCTGCTAACTCTGCGGCTGCCATGCGATAGGGTCGCTTGGCTATTGGGGCTGTTCCAGGGATAAGGTCAATGATGAACTCAATATCCCTATCTGGTGGCATTCCAGGTAACTCTTCAGGAAACACATCTGGATACTCATTTACCACTGGTACTTCTTCTACAGTCTTGATTTCCATTGCAAACACCATCGAGTCAGGTTTACTTCCAAGGGCTTGGCAGACTACTCGGATTCCTTCATGGTTGGTCACTGTAACTGTTCTGTCTGAACATGCTATGACACCATCATGCTTGGTTAACCAATCCATTCCGAGGATTAGATCTATCCCCTTGGATTTTAGTACCACTGGACTAGCTAGGAAGGCTACCCCACTTAGGGTGATTCTTATCCGCGAACAACCCAAGTGACACTTGATGTCAGCTCCGGGTGATCGGGTTATTAAGGGGGTTTTAAGCAGTACTGTAGGTACTTTATGCTTTTCCACAAAACTTGATGATATGAAAGAGTGCGATGCTCCAGAATCAAACAAAACTGTTGCAAGAACTGATTCAACAAGAAACTCACCAAGCACAACTCCGGGTGCGTCCTGAGCTTCCTGAGCATGGATGTGGTTGACGCGGGCACGTCCGAAGGACTGCTGTGTCTTTGCTGGCTGGTTGGAGACTTGGTTGGTTCCACGTGTGGCTCCAGACATCCTTGGTCCATTCACAGTGTTGGACTGAATGGAAACAGCTGGCTTGTTCTTGTGGGGACAGTTGGCAATGAAGTGGCTAAGGTCACCACAGTTGAAGCAAGCCTTGGGTTGGTTGGTCACTTGACCACTGCTGTACTGCTGAGTCTTGGTGTTGTTCTGACTCTTCTGAGGAAAGCTGGGCTGACGAGAGACATTGGATGGAGTCCTGAACTGCATTGGGGCTTGACTCTTCTGACCTTGGAAGTTGGAGTTCCTAGGCCTCTGGAATCTTTCCTGCTGACGGACTTCATGAACTGCGAACTTGCGCTTCTTCTCCTTGGACATTTCCATTATTCTTTCTTCAGTCAGGATGGTCTGGTTCATCAGGGTGTTGAAGTCAGGATAGATGTGAGGAGTCATCTGAGTTCCTAACTCTCCAGATAAACCTTTCTTGAACTTGTTCTGCTTCTTCTTGTCAGTTGAAACTTCCTCAGGAGCATAGCGAGAAAGTTCAATGAATTTGCGGATGTACTGATTCACGGACATGCTTCCTTGCTTCAGCCTACGAAACTCATCAGCCTTGAGTTGCATGGTACCTTCTGGAACATGGTAGCGGCGGAATTCTTCCACAAATTCTTCCCAAGTGATGGTTGTGGGATCATCAGTGGCTTCACAGTAGTTCTCCCACCAGGCTAAGGCTGTCCCAGTGAGTTGATGGGATGCCAGGAGAACTCTGTCTCTTCCTTCACAGTTGATAGCATCAAGCTTCCTTTGAATGTTCCTTAACCAGTCATCAGCTTCGAGTGGGTCCTCAGATCCTCCAAAGGTTGGTGGCTTAATTCTGACAAACTCAGCCATCTTACTCTGGAAACCATGCACTTGCTGCTGACGGCGTTGGTTGTTGTTGTTATTGTTGTTCTGCACAAGTGCTTCCAACAGACGGGTTTGTTGTTCCATAACTTCTACCAGGGTGGTGAGCGGAGGGTTAGGCAACTGTCCATGGTTGGAGTTCTCAGCTTGAACTTCAGCTTCTTGGTTCACTTCTTCTTCCCTACGGTTGTTGCGCTGGCGCCGTTGGCGCTGCTGGATCCTTGCAGAGCGCTTGGGCGGCATCTGTTTGAGGATAAAGGGGAAGAGCATAAGATGAGAGAAGAACCTAAGATCTTCTTCATGTTATCATTTAATTCTCTTTGTTATTATATTTTTCTTTTTATAAAAAGGACGCAAGGCACAAGGGCCTCGCTGGCACACACAACAAGCAATTCACACAAACAAACAGCACTCACAGGTTCATTAAAACAACAGGGGGTACAACACTAGCGAAGAGCTACTAGCGGTTACACTGCGACTACAAGGGACAAACTAAGACTTCGGGGGTACAGTCTTCCACAGACACTTTCTTGAACTCGGACCGGTAGCTTCATCCCATGATGATTGGATCTTCATCTCGATAGACACTCAGGGGTCCTGGGCATCCATGAGGTTGGAGGCATCTTCCAGGCCTCTAACTGGGGAATCTTCATCCGAAGTGGTGGGGAGGCGATCTTCATTCTCCCTTGGAAAGGGCTGGGTCAAAGGGAGGGGCTCTTCTTCTTCTTCGACTTCTTCTTTACCCTCAGCTTCAGAGGGCGGTGGTGTAGGAAGATCTTCTGCGTACTTCCTCTTGATGTTGCTTCCCGCAGAGCGGATAGGAGTGCCATCCAAAACGGAACGTTCTCCTACTCCGGGGATATGCAGAGTCCTGCAGTGGGCACGCCCAGTGAGATAGGCAGTGCCAACTAGCTTGTTGTAGCGCTCTTCTGCGGACTTCGAGGCTTCTGAGGCAGCAACAACACGGCTTTCTGCTTCTGCTTCACGAGCTTTGGCTTCAGCTAGCTGAACACGTAGGGTCCTAACTCGTGTCTCAGCTTCTTCGGCTCGAGTGATGCACCTTCGCAGTCTGGCTGCGGTTCCGTCATACAGCTCATCCAAGGCGAGCAGATAACGGGTCATGGCAACCACAGTGGGATCTCTTTCAGCCATTCTCAGGCCTTCAATTGTCCTCATCCTTGCAAGCCAAGTGGGGCGGTTTCTCTCCATGGGAGGGAAAAACCTCATTGGCGAGCGACCGATAGGCCTCTCGTACATCTGGCACAAGTACCGAAGGGCCTTGCGTGCCACAGCTTGGTAGGCGTCTGGGAATCGCGACCCAGTAGTGGTCACGTTCCAGGGCTTCATATCCGGATGGTCATCACTGGCTCCAATGTGAATGGTGACTTCACAGCGCTCAGTGCCAAACTCTTCATATTCTCTTCCGACATACTCGGCAGGCTCCATAATGCCAAGTCTGATCATGGCATCACGTAGCACCTTTGGAAAGCCAGGGGTCTCCAAGCAGTAGTCGGTCACCCATCCATCTTCTTCCATCTGTAGAGGAGGGATTAAATAAGAGTTTTGCAAAAGAGGGGGAAAGAGCTAAGGAGTTTTCCAAAATAGTTTTTGCAAATAATTTTAGCGTCCAAGCCTAGGGTCACGTCCTACAGCCAAGCATGGCTCTGATACCACCTGAAGCACCCCGGTTATCCCAGGAGCTAAAACACTTTATTATACCAGTCCCTGGATCAGTCGCTGGTACAATCAAGTCTTACAACAGGTGATATTACAAGTCGCGACCTGGCTAGGGTCGATCGATAAGCAACAAGAATATCAAAAGATAACAAACAACAAGTACAAACCAGACCCCGATGATAACATCTAGGTCTTCAACCATAGCGGAAGCAACTAAGCGGTAGACTAATGCCACAGGCAGCTCGGGTGCGGACGAGACCAAGCTTAATCGTCTTCCTCACCGTCGGCGTCGACGAAGTCTGGATCTTCCTCTGTAATCAGCAAGCAAGAGTGAGTACAAAAGTACTCAGCAAGTCGCAACCCTTACCCTCCCATCAATGGATAAATGTATGCACTTGGCAGTAGCAAGGTAAAGGCCATCAGGTTTAACATTGCAATAAAGCAAGTTTTACACATGCAGGGGTTCAGTTTATAAAGTATTTTAGCAAAAGCATCAAATTAAGTTATTAAGGGGTTGGTCAAGTTTTACGTTGCCGGACACCCCGTCCACGACAACCTTCGGCGGAAGGCCGGACCTATTCTCAAAACAACTCACACATCAAGGAGATAAGCACCCATCCCATGCTAGTTCTTGGACCGAACCAAAGCCATGTCCGTGACCGTGGACTCGGCTATTCGAATAGATTTTAACACTCTGCAGAGGTTGTACGCTGTACCCACAATCTGAGTGCATCACAAGCCACCCATGACGTGGGTGTGAAGACTCACAAAGCCATTACCCATCACAGCATCGTCCCGACTAATCGCCATGGGAGTTGTCCAGGGGTCTAGCCTCTGATCTAGGTCCTCGACCGGGTCGCACACGTCTGCATCACGTCCACCTGCTCCATGGGCTCCCATTGCATCTCCAGCCTCCAGGCGATTAACAGACTAGCTGGCGGGGTTTAGACTAAGCCGTGCCGCATACACGGTAGTGTGGTCGCACTGAATAAACGGCTAGGTAGGATGTCACAAGCAACTCGGTCCTTATACGAGCCAAGGCAATCATCTCCACATACATGAACCCACCACGGAGGCGGCATTCATCTCCCATATCACTTGTCATAAGCACACCACAGAGGCGACACTTAATCTTCCATAAATATCATCAGGATCACCTCAGCTCTAACCCAAGTTCATTCATTCATCTTTCTTAAGTTATCACCCAACTTTACTACTACCACACAACACCAATCACGGTTTTCACATTTGCAAAATCTAGATATAAGTAGAGCACTTAGTGATACACAGTCCTAAGCATTTCTATAACAAGGCAATCATCCATGCGTAAATAATATTCATACATGGATATCCTAAGTTTCATAGGGAATAAAATAGGACAGGTAATATAAGGCTCAGTGGTCTTGGTCATACTACACAAAGGTTTTGCAATCATCAGGGTAATCATTTCATGCAATAAAACGGCTGCTACGGGTTGTGTTTATAAAACATAGGAGCAGTATGATCAAAGGGAAAACGGATTGTGACTTGCCTTCGTTGACGTCCTCGGGAAGTTCCTGCTCGAAGTCTCCGGCTCCTGGTTCCTGCTCCTCCTCCTCCGCGTACTCGTACTCTCCGTTAGCTACGCGACCGGCAAACAAGCAAACAAACACAAATAAATACAAATAAAATAGAAGATGAGCTCTACAAAAGATGAAACTGGTAGAAATGGATAGAGCTCGATTTTAGATGAATTTAGGAGGAAGAATCGGGTTAATCGGAGCTCGGACGGTGGAGATATCGATTTTACAGTACAGGCTGTTGGTTTTATTCCGAAAATGATTAAACTCGTATTTGGAATATGCCTCACGGGCTTGGTTTAAGCTGATCGGCCTGCTGCTGGTGTTTGGGCTGCAAGGGAGGTATTGCCTAGTAGTATGGGCCTGCTGGACGGACAAGTGGCCCACAAACTTTTAGTGGCTGGTTGTGCTTACGTTGCTGGCCCAGGAGAAAAAATGGATCGGGAGAAACAGATCGATACAGGAGCTTTCTTCCTCCTCTGCTCCCTCTCACCATGGATGAGCACCAGAGGCTCAAATCGGCAAGGGGGAAGGGCAGGAGGGAGGCAGGGAAGTGGGGGAATCGAAGGAGGAGGCCACGGCGGTTCCATTTGAGAAGAAAATTTGGGGATTGGTTGTGGGGAGAGGCTGCTGCGATGGGGAGTTGTGGCGGCGGCCATGGTTGCTCCGGGAGAGCTCGATTGAGCGAGGGAGACGGCGATTGAGCGGGCTGGGGAGGGGGAGTGGAGCATGGGGGTGCTCAATGGCAGCTCGGCCGAGGCTAGGTGGCGCCGGGGAGAGGGAATCGACGGGCGGCCATGGCTGACGGGTTGAGCTCGGGAGAGAGAAGAAGACGGCTGAGGAATGGGCTGGTGCTCACCTGGACGGCGTCTCGGCGGGCTGAGGTGAGGCGGAGCTCAAGGGCGTCTTTTATAGGCGGGCGAGGAGCCTCGTCCTGGGCTCGCTCGGCTCGGCAGACGCGACGGCGGCAGTGGAGTTGCTGTGCGCTGGTCGTCGCCGCTGTGCGAGGCGACGGCAGCTGCAGAGGCGGCGTGGGGCGGTGCGGCGTCTTGTGGCGTGGCCGGCGCAGAGAGACGGGATGGGAGCGGCAGCGGCGTCGGCTTGCGGGTTATGGTGAAGAGACTCGAGCGAGCAGCGGGGAAAGCGGGCAGTCAGTGCGTCGTGTTGTGGCGTGGCTGGGGCAGAGTGATGAGACGGAAGCGGCAGCGGCACAGGCAAGTGGGCACGGACGGGCGCGCCGTGCGGCTTTGGAGCTACGGGACTCGAGCGTGCAGCGAGAAAAGCGGCCAGTCAGTGTGTCGACTAGCTGCTGGACGGTACAAAGCGATGGGATAGGTCGTGCAGGTGGGGGTTGGGCCGGAAAAGAAAGGAGGGAAACGGAAAGTTGGGCTGGAAACGGCCCAGAACGGGAAAGCGAGAGGAAAGGTTTTGAAAAGTTTTGAAAACTTCCGACTTTAAATTTGGATTTGTTTTGAGAATTTTTTAGGGTGAATTTTCAGGGCGTTACAGCGCGGCGTGGCGTAGGAGACTTCTCGGCGAGTTTTCTCCCTCATCCAAGTCAACGAGGTGAGCAGGGGGGAAAGCATGGGCGCGCGGACACGTGGGACGTGCCGTGGCAAGCATGAGACGAGGCGGCTGCCGTCGACGCGGCCGGCGGCGCGCATCGCGGCGCACACGCAGTGCGCGTCGCGCGTGGGCAGAGGAAGGGGAAGAAGGGAGCGGGCCGACGCGGGCTGATGCAGGCTGGACCGGGCCGAAGTGAGCTGGTGCTACTGTTAGAGAAATGGGCTGAGCCCAAAATAACGAGTTACTATTCTTTCTATTTTTCAAACTGGCTGAGAAGATTACAAATTTTCTACCTATGCAAACGATCTCTGATAATTCTGAAAAATTCACAGAAATTAATTCTCTGTGATTCCTAACGATGGTGAAATTTGGGGAATTTTTGGTAAAGCCAATTTCCCACGAAAATTCAGAGAGTTTATGTGCACATATGAATGTCATGCATGTATGAGTTTGAAAATTCCAGAATTTACTCGAATATAAAATTCAAACATGAAAACCAACTTTCAATATTGCAAACCTCAAATAAGAACATCTCAAAATCAAAACCATAAGAAAAGTATTTATTTAAAGCCAAAAGGGTCAAATTAACATTTTATTTAGAAAATTTCCATCGAATTTATTTTGTAGCTTTAGAGCTTAGGTTAATGAGTGATTATATTTCTTAAAAATGACGGCCTAGGGGGCCGGGATGTTACACATCAGTGTTGGCTGGGGAAGTTTTCATCTTTGATTTCTTCCATGGAGTGAAGGAGTCAAGGTCTCCTGCTGGCGCCGCTGATGGCTGCGCCATGCAGTTTTGTTTCCTCCGGGTGGCGTTCGGTGAGTCTCCTGTGAGGTCTTCTCTTCCCACTAGTGGGATTTTTTGCTGTGCTAGCCACAGATCTACTCCCCCCTTGCGAGGGGTTCAGTTCTCTGTCGACATGAATTTGCTGTGGAGGCATCAGGTGCTGGATTCTCTTCGTTGGGGTGAAGTTGCAGTCGGCGACTGCTATCCAGCCAGGGTGTTCAGCGATGTATGGCATGGTCCTTTGTTGGCTATGCTACTGATGGCGCATCAAAAAATTGTTGTCACTTCGCCCATTAGGGAGTCGGCTTGGAGCTTCCTCGTTGAGCAGATGCATGTTCAATTGATGAAGATGGAGAGTAGGTGGAGTTCCTGCAAAGCCTTTCAATGTAATTTCCATTTCTTTCAGGGGCTTCTTTCCAAGGGGCTGGATGTAAAAGTTTCTATCTATATCTAATAAAATGTCCAACCCACTTCTCAAAAAAAAAAAACAGCCTTCCACGAGAGCTTTGTCATTTGATTCCTGCTGCAGTTGTTCTAAACCCCAAAAAAAAAAAAAAATTCCTGCAGCACGTTAGATGAAAATATGCACGCATAGTGGCAGTTTTTGGTTACTTTTTATCTAACTGTTTCTTTCATGCGACGATAATATGTTTTTGCATAATAATTTATTATAATGTTCTGTCTATTTATTTATGTATTTAGTATGTTCAATATTTTTGCGTTCGAAAAACTTACATAGAGGAATCGTGATGTGTGGTTAATTTTAGTTGATTACGATGTGAATGATACTGAGTGGCTATGATATTCTCAACGAACTGAATGTGTAAGCTCCTTTATCCTTTTCAAATTAGTAAATTTCAACATTCCTTTTTGTGGAACTTTAGTATTACTATTTTTTATTACTATATTTTACTTTGATACTAAATATTAAATGTTAAATTTTTAACTGATAATGATTCCTTCCCCCCAGCTAAGGATTCACCCAACTTCATGCATACTGTTTTCACTGATGTATGTGGCACCCGCAAAGATCAAAATGTGAGCGAAGCCAACCTATAAACATTAGCCACACAAACTGTTTTTAAATATGCATTTACTTTTATGCAGATGCTTGGATGCATGAGCAGTAGAGTATATCTTTAAGCCCACCCAGGTGTATGATGCGCCTCGCATTCTGAAGTGCATAAGATGAGCCTATGCAATTCTGAGGTACATATACGCATTATCTATCGAGTTGTCTAATAGTGTGTACTCTCTAATAATCATTGTTTAGATAACCACGTATATGGTGTTCACTATTAGATCAACAATTTGTGTTTGAACCATGTTATAATTACAAGACTATTTTGTGGCCCTCGAATGTAATATTGTGTTCCCTCGCAAAAAAAAAAAAAAAAGAGAATATAATATTCTGTTGTTTGAAACCCTGGTGATGCTATAGATAGTTGAGATTACCTAATACACGCTTTTGCATCACGAGCATGTCAAGTATAATCAAGAACGGAAAAGCTTCTGGCTTCAAACTTCCCTCGAGTGGTGGAAAGATGTCCCAAGCAAGGAAGCAGCGGCATGTTCCTTCGACACGTACGTGAACGGAGCTGGCTCCGAGTCCGATTGTTTCCAATCCGGCCTCAATCAACTTGAGACGGTGGTATGTCATGGCATTATACGCGCTCGATTTTAAGGCGCTCTCTCCTCTATTGGACTTCTTCGATCCCTGACTACGTACATGGATTCGAGCTTTGGCGCCGCTGAGGAGGCTCGGACCGGCCGTGTTCCCGATGCTTCCGGCGACGATTCATCCCTCGACGTCGTCAGATCCGGCGGGCCCACCCACGGCCGGAAGGACGATGCAGCCGCCGCCGCTGTCACACCGCGGATCCGTGACAACCTTCTGGTCCGCACGGCCTCCTGCGTTCCGTTGCTGTTCCTCGTGCTCATGTCCTGCTGCATGCTGCTCTGCGTCGACCAGTCCATGTCCACGGTTTCGTCGACCTCCGTCCTCCTTACCATTTACCTGTTCCTCTGCATTGCCTCTCTCACGGTGACCATGGGAACCGTCGATGTCGTCCTCCGCTTCAGTTTCCCCTTGGTCCTGACCCGTCTGATCCACACGTCCGTGCTTCCCCTTGCGGGCATGATTGTTCTCTACCTCTCCACCATCTACGCCGCCGGATTGTATGGATACACTGCCGCCGAGCACCTCGTGAACACTGGCGTCATTCGCGCCATCAAGAAGCGTGACAGTGCAGCTGCTGCTGCACCCCAGGCCCCCTCTTCTTCTTCTTCACCGCAGCCGCCATGGGCGCCGGGGACGGGCGCGGATTGCTGTCCGGAGAGGCGAGGAGGCGTGTAGCCTGCCGTAACGAGCAGGAGCAGTGCCTGAAGGCGCTGATGCTGCCGCCCCTACCGGGACTTGTCGCCGTCTCCATTTCGCGGGCGCCGTCGTAGCCGTCGATACAGGCCACTGTGGTGGCCGAGCCAGCCGCGCCGTCGCCGCCGCTGCCCGACCGTGCGGAGCAGCTGCCAGCGGGGGCAGCATATGGGGGCCAACCTCGAGCCGCAAGGCGCTGCCGTCACCGGGAGTCGCGCAATGAACACACTGCCGCTTGGGGGCACGCCGTAGGCGCTGCTGTGGTTCGCGCCATGGAAGCGCCGAAGGGGCCGTGCGAGCGCCGCCGTGCCGGGGTGCGCGCTGCCGCCGGGCCACAAGCGCTGCCAGAGACGCCGATGCGTCGCCGTGACGGTCGTCGCTGGAGCGTCGTCGTCGCGGGCTGCGCCTGAGGGCGGCGTTGTGCGGGCGTCGCGAGTCCCGACCGCCGCAACCGCTGTGGCTGTTGTGGCCGTCGAACGTCATCAGGACGCTGCTGCCACTGGCTGTGCCCGTCCATGGTGGGAAAAAGGGAAAACTACTGGTGGGTTCCCCGATGGTGTGGATTGGATCCACGGTCATGGTTGAGGGGAGCCACGAAGACGAAGATTTGCATCGTCCTCTAGTGGAGTTCAATGAAGGTAAGAACAATTGATTCATACCTTCTGTTCGTCAACCTTTGCAAGAAGATCCGAAGATGTTGCCTCCGTTGAGAAGATGAGAGACCAGGAGCACTTGACTGGTCGTGTAATCCTCAGAGATTGGATCTCGACGAGTTAGTCTTCTGCAGGGCGTCTCGACGACTTCATTTTCTCGGTGAGTTCATTCAGTGCTTGAGCGTCTTCGTCGATCTCGTCGAGTTCTAGATAAATTGTTCTCGGCGTGATTTTGTGCTCAGTAGTAGAGAGCGTGCATGATAACGTGTTAAAATGAAAAGGGGCACAAAATGTGGACAATGAACTTGTCTATTTTTTATTGCACTTGTGCATAGATATTTATACACATGGAAGGGTTGCGACCAAACGGTCGCAACTGTTTGTCCAAAGGGTGCGACCAAACGGTCGCAACTGTTCACTAGTGGGAACCGGTTTCAACTAGTCATCTTTGATTCGTAACAAGAACTACAAAAGAAAAACGGAGGTAGTAAAGCAGAGCAGACGAGGACGCCCCGAAACCGCCTCCTTGCAAAGCCAGCCTCAATTCGATGGATTTGCTTCCTCGGCGTCCCCGCTAACTACCGGTGCTCGACTATTTTAGCCCGTCAACAGATACGGCCCATTAGCAGCTGTTAATGGAGGAGGAGCTGGCTCCTCGGTTTGTTTCCAATTCCAATCCGGTCTTCATCAACCTGATATACCTACGCGCTCGATTTGTTTCCAATATGGAGGAGGAGGAGGAGCTGTTAATGGAAGGAATCATATAGTACGCGCTCGATTTTTTAAGGCCCGACAAACGGCAAACCCTACGCACGCTTGCCACCGCCGCCTCCACCGCGCTCTCTCCTCTATCCACTTCTTCGATCCCTGACTACGTACGTACATGGATTCGAGCTCTGGCGTCACTGAGGAGGCTCGGACCGGCCGTGTTCCCGATGCTTCCGACGACGATTCATCCCTCGACGCCGTCAGATCCGGCGGGCCCACCCACGGCCGGAAGGACGATGCCGCCGCCGCCGCCGCCGCGGTCACACCGCGGATCCGTGACAACCTTCTCGTCCGCACGGCCTCCTGCGTACCGGCGCTGTTCCTCGTGCTCACATCCTGCTGCATGTTGCTCGGCATCGACGACTCTACGTCGACGGTTTCGTCAGTCTCCGTCCTCCTTAACATTTACTTGTTCCTCTGCATCGCGTCACTCACGGTGACTGACCGACCATGGGAGCTGTCGATGTCGTCCTCCGCTTCAGCTTCCCCTTGGTCCTGGCCCGTCTGATCCACACGTCCGTGCTTCCTATTGCCGGCATGATTGTTCTCTACCTCTCCACCATCTATGCCGCCGGATTGTACGGATACACTGCCGCCGAGCGCCTCGTGAACGCCGGCGTCATTCGCGCCATCAAGAAGGATGACTACCTCCTCCGTGACAGTGCAGCAGCTACAACGGGCCAGGTCCCCTCTTCTTCACTTCTTCGCAAGGAAAAAACTCCAGTCCATGTTGCCCCGCCGGTTGAAATGGCAATGGCGGCCTCCTGCCATCTGCGTATCCCTCCTATCTGTAGGCATTGGCATCAAGATTATGTGGGTGTTCTCCAACCACACCCTGGACCCGGCGGAAGCAGTCTGGAAGCTGTCAGTGGCGCTCAGCTTATGCCTCTTGTCATGGAACGTTTTCTTGCACTTGTGGCTATTGAAGGCGTCGGTCTTGTCGTTTGACGAGGTGATCATGCTCTCCGGCGTCGTGATGTTCGGTTTCACCGCACTTTGTTTTCTGTTGGCGACGTTCATTGGGGGTGATGGCGTGGTGATTGCTTTCTGGATTACCGTGATGGGGGTAGCCGGGGTCCTCGGATGCAGCCTTGCCTTGTACCACAACTTGAAGCTGCAGCTTTGGCCGGTGAAGCGGGAGCAAGCTTAATACTAGAGGTGATGCTTAGTACTAATCAATTGAATGGAGGATACTGAAAGCCCTCTCTTTTTTCTTTTTTAATGGTCTTAAATGAAAGCTCTCTTGCATAAGAGGATATTTCGTTTTGCTGCAAATTACAAGGAAGGGGTTGTTCTTTTGTTAAGATGGAGCTTGAAGCTGTCCTAGCTGAGCTGTGACGAAACTGTGCTTCAGCCGTACGTAAACAGTGTTTTTTATTGTTTGGCAGCGCAAACAATAGCACGCGGACGCACCAAATCATATCGAACACTCCAACCCAACTGTACGCCACGGAAAAAATTCACAGCAAAGTCTAATTGCATGTCCATTCTAAGCAACAAGCGTACGCGAGTTGGATGACGGCGGCATACTCAATGTCGTGACCTCCATGGAGGCGTCATTTTGGAGGCTCTTCTACATACATCTTTAGTTCCATGTCGTGGACTGCTTTACTTGCCATCTTGGAGTCTGCTGGACCGCTTCCGACAGCTATCAAAGTAACCTTACAGCGACCATGGTTTGGGTGGTCTATGCCGTAATCATCGTCTTCGGATTGGCACATGCTTAAGAGCCGAATAGTCCCGTGTTGAGTGGATGGCTCTTGCGAAGAAGACCGTACTCAAGAGCCGCTTCGAAGGTCAATAAAAGCTGTTGGGTGGAGTTGTTTCTTTTGTTTTGTTTTTAGCATTGTGTGTATCAGTGTGCGACTGTGCACTTCTGATTGGGACCGATTTCGGTCGGTGGTTGTGTTTGGCTGTAACTTTCTAGAGAGTTAAGGCCATTGAGGCTGTAGCTTTTTAGAGGGCCAAGGCCGGGATTAATACAATCTTCCCATTATCTAAAAAAAAAGCAACAAGCGTACCGCGACGGAGCACATCGGCCTCGTTATTACCGGTTACAGACTCAAATCTAAGGTTACAACACCGGCGACTTGTCTTAAGCGACCTCCAAAGTGCTGGAGACAGACACACCATTTATCTTATCAGTTCATTCGTGCTACTTTCGAATCAGTAGAAAATCCACTTGCTGTTGAAGTTTGTGCCCAACATATATACGGCACGTTCCCAAAGAGGGAGGGAGACGGTTGAACAGAATAGCTGAATATGGTCGGCATATACATTGAGTTGGATCGACCGCTGATGAAGTTTATCCATCCGATCGATTGGAATGTGGTGGCCACCCACCATGTGCGTCGTCGAACGAAGACGGAGATGATTTTGCGTCAAAAGATCGAAGCCCGTTTCCTACGCGTTGCACGTCACGTTGAGCAGCCTGAAGCGGACCCACCACGCGCACCGTGTCACGAATCACGATCATCCGTTCGTTCTGTGGACAAAAGTCTTTACTTGTCCCTTCCGGCCGGGGAGCTTGTCACACCACAAGTTGAAGCAGCTGCCGATCGATGTCTGGATCCCAATTTGAAACAAACATTAATCGTGGACAGCATTGTTCGTTCGCTGGTGCAGGCACGCTCTCCTGCACCGCAACCTTGCCGTCGTGTGGCTCTGGCTCTGCATGGCCTCATGTGCTGTCGTCGTCACGGCGGTGGTAGGCGAGGCATCCCCGCCCCGTTGCTCTGCTTCAGCTTCTTTGCTCTGTTTCCTTTCAAAAAGGGAGAGAAAACAAACCATACAATGACAAGCATCAATTTTCAGACGTCTTCATCACTATGCGCGTCAGACAGAGGAAACGACACCTGACGCGCAAAGACAGTGAACGAAACATAGTGAATCTATTCCCAGAATCCAACATCTGACCCCCTTGCAAAGGTATGAAAAAATTCGGCCAACCTCCAATATTTGGTCAATTCCACCCGAAAATATTCAAGTTACAACAAACCTTAGGATTAGTCGATCTAACTGTTGATTTTGCCTAATTTCTTTTCCAAAACTTTTAGGATTTCTGGCTGATGCTGCTCGATGTTTTACACACGATACATCGCGTCACATGGACCGTGAGGGAGGAGCTGAACGAGCGTGCGGGCCGGAGAGTTGTCTTCACCGTGGCCTTGGTCGAAAACTCCGGTGCTGTGTTGCGGCGCGCGCGGTGGCCCACGCCGGCAACCCCTTTTCTGATTTTTTTAGATAATGGAAACTGTTCAGGTTCCTGGCTTCTGCACAGCACGCAGCCCGGTATTTGTTTTGTTTTTGACAAATATTACAAAAAAAGTTGTCAATCGACAGATTGACAAGAAGAGCTTAAACGAAATTAAATCAAACTATGGAGGACCGAGTCTATTATTAAATCTCCACCCGTGAGAGGCATAAAGCTCCAATGCAGCGACCTCCAATGCTGCGCTCACCCCACGAACGTGGCCACGGACCTCCTCAGGCTGCAGTAGCGCCCAGTACCGCAGCCAATAAGCTCCCCTGAAAAATACCTGCATATACGATGTATATTTAATATTATCAAAACAAATTTCATTCCTACATCGCCATATCGCCCAGCACATGGCAGCCACACCTACTAGGATAATTTTACGCTTGTCTGAGTTAATATAAGCAAGCCAATCTCCTGCAATATGACTTAAAGATCTAGGTGGGCTAAGCCCTGTAGCTGTTTGAACTACCCTCCAGATGGTTTTAGCATGATGACAGTCAAAGAACAAGTGTTGGATTGTCTCATTAAGATTACAGAAACAACACTTTTGGCTCCCCAACCAGTTACGCTTAGCTAGGTTGTCTTTGGTTAAAATGACACTCTTCACCATATACCAAAGGAAGATTTTTATCTTTAAGGGTAGCTTCAACTTCCAAATTAGCTTATGCCGGAACGGAGTGCCTTGGTTCATTAGGTAAGCATACATAGACCGAGTCGTAAATTGACCAGATCTAAGTAGTTTCAATGACACTGTGTCCCGTTCAGCAGTTAATCTAGAAGTCGAAATTTTAGCTATAAGGTCATTAAATTCTGTGAGTTTAATCCCAATCAAAGTACGCCTAAAGGATAAATTATACGGCGCACCACCCATAACCCGAGCAATTGTATCATTGTGGTTATAAGATACATGATATAGATTAGGATATAGCTCATTGAACGGCCTAGTTCCATACCATGTGTCCTCCCAAAATCTAACTTGGGAGCCATCTTTAACATTAAAAGATATACATGATAAGAACTCATCTTTGACCTTTAGAAGTCCCCTCCAAAAGTGAGAGTCGCCTTGTTTGATCCCGACCTGTGACAAAGTCTTGGAACCTAAATATTTATTCCGTATTAAAGATTGCCACATGCCATCCTCATTAAGCAATTTGAATAACCACTTGCTTAATAGACATTTATTCTGGATCTCAAGATCAATGATACCTAGGCCACCTTGGTCCTTAGGGCGACATAAGAGATCCCATCTGGCCAGACGGTACTTGTTAGTATTTTTCCCACCTTGGCAGTAGAATCTGGACCTATAGAAATTCAGTTTGGTGAGGACCCCTTTCGGGATTTCAAAGAAAGACATCATGAACATTGGAAGACTACTGAGAACCGAGTTCAACAGAGTTAAACGTCCTCCATAAGAGAGGTGTTTGGCCTTCCAGCAGTTTAATTTTCTTTCGAATCTTTCCTCTATCATTTTCCAATCACTATTGGAGAGTTTTCTATGGTGCATTTATTTGGTTGCAATGTGGGGGAATACCCCTTTTCTGATGGCGAGTAAACTGAAGCGACAAAAGATGTGGACGAGCACGTGACGATAGATTAAGAGAACTTGATGTGGACGACCATGTTTACCTGCTCCTAGAATAGTTGATAGATTTATTTGTAATTAATTCTGTGATGCGTATAAGTATGTTGTAGATGGTCGAGAACTGAGAGGCCCTCTAAGGCTATAGAGAAGATTGCATCAGATGAGCTACCAGCAGATTTGCTTGATCATGTGCGTGTCTTATTAATTGCAGCCAGAGTAGAGCCTGAACAATAAATGCGCTTTAAGCTAATACCTTCTCTGTCTCACAATACTTGTGATTCTAGTTCTAGACACATGAAACAAGAAGAAATGGTGAAAGTATAGTGCAAAAAGAAAAATGAGAAGGAGAGATATAGAGATAGATGGTCCATCGAAAAGTAAGATTCACAAGTATGGTAGCAAAAAAATTTTAAGGTTACAATTACAACTATCGTAAAACATAAAGAGTATATTGTTATTGCGAGCACCCTTTCACTCAAAAACTGTCACAATCACAAGCTCGTTTGTCATCAGCCAAGTGGGCTTTCGGAAATGGGACCTCAACACAATGGAATCCAGTTTTCCTTTCAAAAAGAAGAAAACAAGCGATGCAATGAGAAGCATGACACCACGGACTCCAACGTCCGACAGAGGAAACCACACCTACCGAATCGATTCCCAGAATCCAACACTTGCTCTGATACTTGGTCAATTCCATCCAAAATTATTCAAACTACAATACTCTCTCTGTTCTCAAATTGTTGTCGCCGTTAATATTTTTAGCTACGTTTGACCATTCGTCTTTTTTATAAAAAAATTATTACATATTTTGTTGTTATGGTTTGTTTTTGAGTAAAGAAAATTAAAACATAACTAATACGTTTTTATATTTGAACTAATATTTTGAATAAGATGAGTGGTCTCGAAAATTCAACCGCGACAACAAAATTTAAAATGAAAGTAGTAAATCTTAATCAAATATAGGCATTACCTCCAGTCGATTCGGGAAAAAAAAGATCTAATTGTTGATTTTGCTCAATTTGTTTTCCGAAACTTTTAAAGATTTTTGGCTGACACTGTTCGATGTTTTAAAACTAATACTTTCTCTGATGGGGAATGCGCGCGGCACACACGCTTGGCTTGGCGCGGCGACGCAACCCAACTAGTTTTGACGCAACATGCGCACCGCGATGATATGCAAGCGCGAGACCCCACCCACCACCCAGCGAGTCCAGCCCGGAGACCTGAATTTCCTCGACGTGCTTTTGGCGCCGAGCGGAGGGGGCTGCCGCCATTCGCAAATCCTTTTTGTTCTTCTGGTTGGGGGTATTGGGAAGGGGACGCGGGCACGCGCGGCCTTTGCAAGTTGGCACTTACTAATTGGAGCAAAATCCTCTTTGTGACGCTTGATCGAATTGGAAAGCGACTGCTGTGATCACAATTCACATCCGTCCAGTGGGAAGCGAGTAGTACTATATTTTGTGTGTACTATGTCTTAAGTGAGTACTCCTACATCTCTTGTGCTACATTTTTTTTTTAGATAATGGAAACTGTTCACAAGTTCCCGACCTCTGCATAGCACGCAGCCCGGTGGTCATTTATATTTTTATTACAAAAATGGTGTCAATCTCCATATTGACCAGAAGAGCACTAGAATTAAAAAAAGCGACTAAGGAGGTCCAATTCTATTATTAAATCTCCACACATGAGAGGCATAGAGCTCCAATGCGGCGATCTCCAGATCCGCGCTCACTCTCCTTATGTGGACTCTGACCTCCTCAGGCTGCAGCAGCGCCCAGTACCGCAACCAGTAAGCTCTTCTGAAAAGTGCCTGCATAAACGATGTATACTTTACATTATCAAATCAATATCATTCCCACATCGCCATATCGCCCAGCACATGGCTGCAGCTCCCACTAGAATAATATTACGCTTGTCTGAGTTAACATGAGCAAGCCAATTCTCTGCAATATGGGCTAAAGATCTAGGTGGGTTAAGCCCTGTAGCTGTATGAACTACCCTCCAAATGGTTTTAGCATGATGACAGTCAAAAAGCAAATGTTGAATTGTTTCATTACAATTACAGAAACAACACTTTTGGCTTCCGAACCAATTACGTCTTGCTAAGTTATCTTTGGTTAAAATGACTCCCTTAATCAGGTACCAAAGGAAAATCTTTATCTTTGTAGGTAGCTTCAACTTCCAGATTAATTTGTGTCTAAACGGAGTGTCTTGGTTCATTAAAAGCATATACATTGACCGGGTAGAGAAGTGCCCCGTTCTATGTAACTTCCAAGACGCCGTATCTCTTTCTTCAGTTAAACTGGTAGTTGAAATTTTAGCTAGCAGGTCATTATACTCAGTGAGTTTAACCCCTACATAGGTGCGCCTAAAGGATAAGTTATATGGCACACCCCCCATAACCCGAGCCACTGAATCGTGAGGGTTATAGGAGATATTGTAAAGATTGGGGAATAACTAACAGAAAGGCCTTGTTCCACACCATGTATCTTCCCAAAACCTAACTTGGGAGCCATCTTTTACATTATAAGATATACATGAGAGGAATTCATCTTTAACTTTTAGGAGACCTCTCCAAAAATGAAAATCTCCTTGCTTAATCCCGACTTGTGATAAAGGCTTAGAACCCAAATATTTATTTTGGATTAGAGACTGTCACAAGCCATCCTCATTAAGCAATTTAAATAACCATTTACTTAACAAGCATTTATTCTTGATTTCCAAGTCAATAATGCCAAGGCCTCCTTGATCTTTTGGGTGACATAGAAGATCCCATCTGGCTAGGCGATATCTGTTCGTGTTTTTGCCGCCTTGCCAGTAGAATCTCGATCTATAAAAGTTTAATTTTGTGAGAACTCCTTTTGGAATTTCGAAGAATGACATCATGAACATGGGCAGACTGCTGAGAACTGAGTTTAACAAAGTTAGACGTCCTCCATAAGAGAGGTGTTTCGCCTTCCAGCAGTTTAATTTCCTTTCAAATCGCTCTTCGATCATTTTCCAATCACTATTACAGAGCTTTCGATGGTGCATAGGGATCCCCAGGTAACGGAAAGGTAATTCCCCCATATTACAGCCAAAAAGCTCCGTATACTCATTCTCAAAATCAGTTGCCTCTCCATAGCAAAATAACTCACTTTTGTGGAAGTTTATTTTTAGACCCGACAATTGTTCAAAGGCTGAGAGCAAAAGTTTCATGTTCTTAGCCTTTTCCAAGTCATGGTCCATAAACAAGATGGTATCGTCCGCATATTGTAAAATAGACAGTCCATCGTCCACCAGGTGGGGTATTATGCCACTAATCTGTCCATCATTTTTTGCTCGTTTAATGAGCACTGCCAGCATATCGGCAACAATGTTGAACAGGATAGGAGACATTGGGTCACCTTGGCGGAGGTCCTTTTTAGTTTGGAAATATCTGCCGATGTCATCATTAACTTTGATACGGACGCTACCTCCCTCTACGAATTTCTCCACCCAACGGCACCATTTCGGAGAGAAACCCTTCATGCGAAGAGCTTGCTGGAGAAAAGACCACTTGACTTTGTCATAGGCCTTTTCGAAGTCTATTTTAAAAGGGACTCCATTCAATTTTTTTGTATGGAGTTCATGGATAGTCTCGTGCAGAACCACCACTCCCTCCATAATATTTCTCCCAGGTATAAAGGCTGTCTGTGACGGTTGAACAACCGACCCAGCTACCGTGTTAATTCTGTTTGTGCCAACTTTAGTGAAAATTTTAAAGCTGACATTAAGCACACAGATTGGGCGGTTTTGTTGAATTTGCTTCGCATCATTTGTTTTGGTAGTAAAGTAATTATACCAAAATTTAAACTGTCCAGCGGAAGCTTTTCGTCATGGAAATCTTTAAAGAGTGCAAGTAAATCCCCTTTAATAACGTCCCAAAAAACCTAGTAAAATTCAGCTGGGAATCCATCAGGTCCGGGAGACTTATTGTGTTCCATTTGGAACACAGCCTCTCTAACCTCCTTCTCAGTGAAAGGCGCCGTGAGGATCTCATTTTCAAGTGCTGTTACCTGGTTTATATCTTCCACCCGGTCTCCCCTAACAGTAATGTCACCTCAGGAGGACCGAACAAGCTTTTATAATAGCTTTTATAATAGCTTGTTATATAAGATTTCAATTGTTCGTCACCCACAATGACACCATTCTCTTGTTCTGACTTGAAAATGTGTTGTTGCGATGTTTGCCATTGGCCACTAGATGGAAAAATTTTGTGTTATTATCACCTTCCAATAAAGTAGTGACCTTAGCACGTTCGTACCATTTAATCTCCTCTTCCCTCAGTAAAGTAGCTAATCTTTCCCTGAGGTACTGTTTCAAATTAATCTCATTATCATTTAAAGGAGAATTTTCAGCTTTCTTATCAAGTGTATCGATTAGATTAATCAACTTCTTCTTCTCCTTCTTATAATGTCCAACTGTATTTTTCGCCCAACCTCGGAGGTGTTTTCGAACAGCTCTAATCTTGTTCTGCCATCTCTAAAGATTGTTTTTTCCTTGGTTGGTCGAAAGCCAAACATTAGCCACCATATCGAAGAAGCCCTCCCTGAGTAACCAACCCCTCTCAAATTTAAAGGAGGCTTAGAGCCATGAGTGGATACTCCGGTATTAAGTATTAGAGGCGTATGATCCGACTGGCCCTATTCCTGGATTCCACGGTACATAATGGGAATTTTTCTTCCCAATCCGTGCTGACCAGTACTCTGTCAAGCTTCTCATGTGTTGGGTCGTCCCCATGACTGACCCAAGTATACTAGTTACCAGACATCTCTATTTCCTTGAGGTCTAAAACCTTAATGACCTGATTAAAAAGATTTGGCCATTTTGGATCGAAATTGTCTTTACTCTTGTCTTGAGGCCGTCTCATAATATTGAAATCCCCACCGATTAAATAAGGTAGAGATTCGTGTGAACAAGAGTTTGCCAACTCAGTAAGGAAAGCCTCTTTGTTTTCATGTTGGGCCGGTCCATAGACCACATAAAGTACCCATTTGAATCCATCCTCCTTATTCCGAAGAGTGAATTTGACATAAAAGTCCCCTTCGGAAATGGATCCAATATCAAAGATTGAGGAGATCCACTCCCAGTAGAACCCCTCCTGACCTTCCATGCGGTGCCGTACTATGCCAAATAAAATCCCAGCTAGCACAAAAATTTTTTAAGGTCGCATCTGGGAATTCATCCCGACCTGTCTCCATGAGGGCAATAAAGTTAATATGCTCCTCGCGGACCATTTCTGCCAAATACCTATGTTTAGCCAAGTCAGCAAGACCTCTACTATTCCAGAAAACTCCTTTCATTGGAGACACAGTTTTGACGGTGTTTTCGGTTTATTTGGAAGTCTTACCTTCCTTTGTTTTTTACCGGAATTGGACTTTTTCTTTCGAGGAGCTACATTTAGATCACTGCAAATGTGATCCAGCCCCTCTTCATGACCACTCTCATTTAATGGACCACAAGCGTGGTTGAGAATGGCGTCGAAATTGTCCTCCTCCTCATCCCCATAAATGTTGGAGACTACCTTAGGTTTTGAACTCCCTTTTCTAGCAATAGTTAGTCTATCAATTTCTATGTTTTGAAAGAGACAACAGACGAATAACTCTCATTATCATCTCTACCCAAAGAAATCCCTAAGTTGCTAGTCTTGGTCTCTACTTGGGAAAGCGAAAAGGAAGTAAAGGATTTGGTACCTATATTTTCCAGGTTCCTTCTTGCCGCCATGCGCTCGGTCTTAGCAAGCGTATGTTCATCAGTAACTGAGGCCCTTGTACTCCTTCTCAGTTTCTTCTCATCTTGTTTAGCCGGCAGTGTCATGGTTGACTCCTTGACACTACCGACCAAGCCTTCGTCAACAGAAGGATGAGCCGACCCCGGGATTGGTGATGTAGACCGGATCGACCCAACGGGCAGCTGGGAGCCCGTACCTTCGAGCTCCACAGCTAGCAGCCTTTTCGGGCCACTCGGTGGGGTCGACGCTCCTCGCACTACATCGCTGTAGGAAGAACGCGACCCCAAACTAGCCGGTGAAGAAGCCGCACCCGTCGACGTCTCAATGGCCCTTGTTGGTGTAATACAAGGCCCAGAAACCTCCATACCGTGAATAGCTACCGGCTCCAAAGCCCCGACGCACTGCTCCTCCAAGTTGACTTGTGTTGGCGCAGGTGTACCAGGCATCGCCCCTATGACGGCCACGACCAGAGACGAGGGTAACTCCTCATCCTCGGCCACGTCCAAAGGGGCTTCGCCTGCCACATGTTCAAGCCGCACGTCCCCTGGAGCAGGTGAACTAGGCGGAGATGTCTCAGTTGGCACCACAGCCGCCACCTTCATGACCACGCCACCGGCACTAGGAACAGAACCTCCTGTCTCGGCCGTGACTGGGAGAGCCTCAGTCATCGTAGAAGTGACATGCGCACCTCCTGCAAACAAATCCATACCGACAGGGTCCTCCACAATGATGTTGTTTGCGCACTCAACAAGGAGCCTCTCCACAGCTAGATCGATGGCCGCCTCAATGATCCTGGCCTCTTCCTCAGTAGGTTTTGTACCACTTGACCCCGGTACTGAGGTGTTAAGCTGCCCAGGGTTCGAAGAGTCGTCAACTGGTGACTGTTCCTCATTACCCGCCTCCTCCATAACATGATCTTCTCCCCTTTTCTCATTGCCATTCTGATCTCCCTCATCATCGTCCAGATCATCGACATCATCATCATTGTTATCACCCCCCATAGGCATAACATAATCGACTTTGAAGTAGATTTCATAGAGGGAATCGTCTACAATAATATCAGCAACATCGGGGATATTCTCCACATCAAGCACTGCAACTTGGAGACGTACTACACCAGCTTTCCTCGTGTATTTCATATCCACACAGGTAGTAGCTGTTGGCGTTTCTTACGCAAAAAGATTTAATTCAATTTCCGCAAGCGCACGGAACACCGTTGTAGCATTTCACCCGGAAGTATTCCAAGGTTATTATATTTATATTTTCCTCAGCGAAGCAGGGCTAAGAATATCATAAATTAACAAAGAATTATCTATTATTTATAACTTGCAAACTAAACCAAAGCATGAGTAAAGATGAAAGATATGATGGGTGGCAAGCAAACGCACACAAGGATTCCATATGAAGATAAAGAGATAGAACTAGTCAACTGGGAGGACAACGAGAAGAAGGGTATCAGCCTAGGGGTTACAACTATCTACTTAAGCTTTCATTACAAATACATTCAAGTGCATCGGGGCACGGATGTGTCATAGTGGCAACCAAGATCACCACCATAAGGAACCACCCGCTATAATTAAGACCCTGCCTGTCCAATCCGGACGTGGTGGAATACAGAGACCGGTGTAGCTGTCACATACACTCACGGCTACCATCCTCCGTGGGGTTGGGTGCACACTCACGCCTAGAAATAATTCCTTGAACCATACAAGCAACTATCCTAGATAACTTAGTCCACCGAAAGAGAGCAAGCCAACCATGCATAACAAATCTATGCAGATTGTGTAAGCATTTGCGGTGCAAACAACCCATGCAGGTAGACCTACCATACACAGACGTGGCGCCAACACAAGAATTTCTCTACAATTATTACTTAAATAAATAAATGTAAACTAAAAAGAAAACTAAATTAAATAAATATGAAAATAATTATATTAAGGAATATCCAAAGTAAAAGATACAAGAGAGCTTTACCCAATATCCGAAGAAAACTCCGGAACTCTGAGGGAAGCTCTCACTTCTACTCTAACTCTCATGACCAACTAGCCTACTCTACATTGTGGCACAAGTGGAAGTGACTCCTTGGAGAGGAGTGTGTGTGAAGGTGCTGGTGTGCGAATTGCTTCTGAGCAGGACGGGGGTTTATATAGCCTCAAATGAGCAAGGGGGTATTTATGCCCAAAGCTTGAGTGCTGGGCCCGCCAAGCCAGGCCGGCCGGCCAAGTAGGGGGGCCGGCCGGCCGCCCATTGTGGCGGTTGGCCACCGCCTTCGCCCTGGACGGTCCTGATGCTCTCCTGATGGCGGTTGTCCAGTGGGTGGCTTCGTGAGGACGGCAGAAGAGGAGCGAGGGCCAAGTTGAGGCCCAAACAGCCCACCTTCTAGAACGTCGGTGGAATTCTTCTGAACAGGCTTTTGATTCTGCGTTGTGGGCCTGTTTGCAGCCTACTGGAGGAAGGCCGAGGCCTGTGGCTACCATGTGGGGCCGGCCGGCCTATGGTGGGGCCAGCCGGCCTGTGTTTCTGCTGGCTGGGCCCACTTTCCTCCATAATTTGCTCCTGCATCCAAATTTCACCAAAACTTGTAGAGTAGCATTAATCCTATCTACTATGCATAGAATCTTGGTGACATGCATTTATTTACCGGTAGGGTGGCGGTCAAAACATGGTTTAATCACCGCCAACAGTAGCGCCGATAATAGTACCAACTACCCACAGAGGTAAGAAAGAGCGAATCTCATAAGGAACACCATAAACATGAACCCAGACCTTCTGGAGTTTACGAGCAGGTTTTATTTCCTGACTCCATTCCTCAAAAGCCATGACTCCTTCATTCTTATCAGTGGAAATCTTTTTTATGGCCACCATCCTCTGCAACTCTACCTGGCAAGGAAAGGTCACAAGGTACTTGTGTTGCCATGAGGACGAACAACCCAATCCCACTTAACCGGGATTAGTCGAGCAAGCTCCGCTTTCACCAAATCAGCCGAGAATTCCCCCTCTAAGATAGTGACAAGAGCAGTAGCAGTCACCTTCTTCGGAATCGGAGCCGCCTTGTCATACGGGATTTGGAAGAAACCCTCACCAGAACCAGCTAGACCACAACAAATTGCTGAGGGTTTAGGGCCAAGCAGCAGGGGGCATGCCGAGGTATGATGATCCTCTAAACAGATAGTGCATTGGAGCTGGAATTTTTTCTTCTTCCTTGCATTTTCCCGGGCTAGCTCCAGGCCACGATGTTTGCCCGCTAGCTGAGACTTCTCCTCCTCTTTGCGCCCATCACGATCATCAGCTCGCAGAATAGCCCGCTCCTGACCACCTCTTCCCGCAACGGCATCTGGGTTGCCATCCCGGTTGCCCCTTCCACGGCCACGGCCATTGTTGGGGCCATGGTCGCCCTGTTAATCTCATCAGAACCGCGGCCGCCACGGGCATCCAGATCACCAGCTCCCTTCACACCACCGCCAGCCATAGCCGCCTGTAAGTACGTCGGCCGCCGGTTTTTGGGATCAGGGTTTGCACCGAGTGAACGTGGAGGAGGAAACCGATCTCTGATCGATGATAGGCCCCTGTACATGCGGTCCTTCTGAATTGGGCCAGCAGCAGGCCCAGACGGCCCAGCTTTCCCCTTCTGATTTGAATTTTGAACAGGGGACAGCGTCGCTGACGGATCTGCACAGGATGAACTTCGGCGAGCCACCGGTGGAGTAATTCCGGTGGATCTCCGGTCCAACGCCGGCAAGATCAGATCCCCAAGAGTCTTCTTAGGTGAGATTCGGGATTTCGGAAGTGGACCGCTCCAGGAGTTCCGCTGGCCCTTGCTCCAGGGCCATGTAATCCCAAAAGGACGATGCTGGTCTTCCTTCCTCCGGCGAACCTTCTTCTTCACCGTCTTCCACTCTTCCGATGGCTGGACGGCCCCATCCGGAAGAGCAGAAAGCTTTGTAGGCTCTGGATAAGGGTCGGCGAACCCTAAATCCTCCACATCGCTTTCTGAATCGGAATCACCTGACCAAAACTTTCCTCCTGAAGTCGCCGGTTTCTTTGCCGCCTCCAACATCACGCCGGATCAGATCACATGAGTATAATCACACATGAGGATCCTGCGAGATGGAGGGAAATACTAGCTAGGCACCACAGCATGAAAGTCCAAGATGCTTACCAAAGCCCAGCTATAGGTGTATAAAATTTGTATGGCCTGTGGCAGATGGGTTTGAGCTGTATATCCTTTTGTTTTTTTCTAGATTGATGGGAGCATTGATCATCCTGATAGGTTCACTGTGTACACCATTAGGAGCGTCCATGCATGTACATGGCTGTATGCATGTCTTGGCGTGGAAGAACCAAGTGAAAAGAAGGGAATGCTGTCCTTTGAATCCTCTTGTGCTACATAGACGCACCTCTTTATGTCTTCGCCTCAAAAAAAGAGGAAAGTACCAAGAAACAGAGGAAGACAGAGTGAGTGGAGCCGAGACGATGACTGTCCCAGGCAGGGGTAACTGCACTTTCATCCTGCGACGGCGACCCGCCATATCTCTCGTAAGGCCCTCGGTCCTGTACCTGCTACTACTCCCTGCTCGTCCTCGATCCCATCGACTAGCCTGCCACACCCTAAGCTTTCCCTCCATCTCCTCTTTATAAACTCCTGCGCCGCTCCCACTCCATCCAGGCATAAACCTCTCGCCGTCCGTCCCCTGCTCTCCTCTCCCTCATCGAGCTCCCCGTCGCCGTTGGTTCCGCGGGAGGGCGCCATCGTCGTGCTCAGGGTCCAGGTAAAGTTCCTTCCTTCCCTCCCTCTATCCTGTTTATGCCGTTTGATCCGTCAGTCCCCGTTGTGGGTTTCTCGCGAACTCGCGCATCTCGATCACCATTTTGCGACGAATATCGTCGTCGTGTCCTGCTCCGATTGACAGGCAGGTGAGGCCGCCAACGATGAGCAGTCCGGGAAGCAGAATGACCGCCACCGGGTTCCTCGTCATGCTGCTCGCGGTCAGCGCCGGCGTCGTCTCCGGCGAGCACGGCACTCTCCTCGGCCTCCTGGGCGTTCTCGTCGGCGCCAACTTCATTGCCGTCGGTGTCCGCCGGAGCAGAATGGCCCACGAGGAGCCGACGACACCTGTCGGCCCCGCGGTGGTGTTCGCCGGCGTACGCGCACTCAGAGGCGCGTTCTCCCGGCGCAACATCGCCGTCATAGGGCTCGCCATGGCCTCGTGCTCCGTCACGGCGGTCGCAGGCGAGGTACGCCCCGTGCTCTGTTTCGGCATCTTTGCTCTGTTTCTGCTCGGGATGTCCCTCTGATGATCACCGTTGGCATTCGTGGATAATGATTGGTGCAAACCTTGGATCCGTTGATGCTCACTCGTATCGTGCTACAATCGTTTTGCTTCAAGAAAATTGTAATGCTACAACCATATGTTGTAAAGTGTAACCGTTGTTCAGTTCTCCGTTTCAGCATCTGTTTGCACGTGTCCCATATACCATGGAGATAATTTGTCCACTTCAGCATGTGTTGAAGCAGTACTAGATCTATTTTGCGGATCACCAACTCATTCTGTCTGCAGCTAAAAAAAGCAGCATAGGTTAGAAACACACCAGCTTGTCCATTGAAAAGGTCTGGAGTACGTTGTTAGTTAACAATCAACGCAAAAAAAAGGAAAAAAAATCAACAAGTTGAGGCTTTTCAACTGCGGGGCCAGTGCTACCTTTCCCTAGGACCGCTTAGTCGACTTTTTTTTAATATTTTAGACAACAGGCCAGCGTTTTGCAACCAGAAAGCGACACGAAGTAGAGATTAATTGTTTCCACTGGAATCCGGTTAGTTTATAACATAAACAAAAGCTTTAAAACTTATAGCAAAAGGTAGAAAAAAAAGTGAAAAGAGACAGAAAAAAAGGGTACAATTCACAGAGTTTTTTATGGTCCTTGGGTTGTACGAAAATCTGGTATAACACTTTGTTTAAATAATTCAGCTTTTAATCTATAAGCATAGTGAGATCAGCTTATTGAATTATGGTAATCTGGCTTATGAATTATTATAATCTGAACTATAATCGGGACTTGTTTGTTTTAACTTACAGATTATAAACTGGTTATATAATCTAGGTAGGAGTGAAGACCTGAATTCTAGAGATTTTGATACCTTACCTTTTAGTTTGTCTCTGCTCCTTGTGCATGATGAGAGACACTAAAAGCTGCATTCAACCGTCAAGTTCACTTAGCTACCAACTGCTTGTCCTTGTCCATTCAGATAAGGCAGTGATTTGTAGGAAAAGGAGAGTGAGGGGATTGTTCGAAAGACCTGCAGTCTGCGTTTTTTGATTAACAACTAACAAGTGGAATTAAGCTTCAGCTGCTGGGCCCTATGTTCTCCGTTCCTTGGGACTGTTTTTTTAATAAAAACAAGTTAAGATGAGAATTGAAAAACCGTAAAGGGGCCTTTTCACGAACTTGCAAGATCATACTTTGCAAATAAAGCTATGAAGCGCGCAATCTGTGACAAACCAACCAAAGACCACACGCTGCTTTGTCCAGAAAGTTTGTCGGCTTCAAAGACCGGTTAGATAATCCAGTGGAAAGCACTGGTAGTAATTAAGAAATAAACAGGTCAAACCATTAGGTGATGATAATGATCTGAACTTGTGCATGATTCAGTGGTTGGTCCTGCATGCTTATTCGGAGGAAGCACCGGGCATGCCCTCCTCCGGCTACAACAACATCCTCTCCAACAAAGTAATTAAATAAGCTAAGCAAAGATGATTTACAGTCGACGCAAAAGTCTACATCTAACAGTATAAATTTCTCAAGCAAGCCTAATGAGCCTTGCGCGAGACTCCATTCTCAAACTGTCGACCTGCACTGGTTTTTTTTTTTCATATTCTTAGTTTTATTTTAAGTGACCCGTTTCAATTGGAATGCAGACATTTTGTTTAAATTTCATTCGCTAATCCTTGGTGATTTGCTCTTAACTTTAATTCAAATCTCCTTTGTTATGATTTGTTTTGTAAGTGAATAGCTATGCAGCCGACTACTGGTGTCCGACCGGTATTTTTTATCTCCGTTGATTTAGCAACCTCCTTGCAATTCCCTGGCACCGGTGCGTTGGACGTGCAGGTCGCAGGGCGGTCGTGCGTCCAGAGTCGGACGTAGTGCTGCTCTTTTTCAATCATTTTCCAAAACGTTTCATTCGCAAAGTTCAGCCACCTCAAATCGAGTAGTACTAGCTGACAACATGTGGGCGGTCTGAGGAGCGCAGGAACAATCAAGGCGGACAAAGTTTGCACTGCGAAAGAGAAAAATGTCAGATTTGGTATACTAAATTTCAATTGACTGAAATTTCGATCGACGAATGTTACATTAACCGGCTGGACCAATTGCAATTGGGAGTTACTAGCCTATCAACCCGTGCCACCGCACGGCTAGATATGAAAAGTGCATTGTTCGTATTTTAGTGTCTAAACAGACTCTAAATTGCTTCTCCTAAGAACTATGCCTTTGCGTTCATCGACCGATCCATTCTTAGATTTTAGTCGACTAAATGTTAATCGCTGCATGAACACCGAATCCTGGATTCGCCCCTGAATATATACATGTAAAATGTCCAGTTAAGATTGAATGCACACCAAGTTGTCTTATGCCTCTAGTTACCATACTCTCTTGGTGTCTCCCAGGTATCTAGCACACGCTTACCGCCCTACCCCTTTTCCTATCGTCACCAGCAGTGGGGCCCTAACCTTACCGGCTTGAGCTTCCACATCAGGTGTTGGTTTAGTTTGTTGGCTCCAAGCAACTTTTTGCCAACTTGGTGAAAGACCGGGGGCCAACCGTGCCCCTATCAGCGTCGAGACACGCATTCACGATATAGGATAATAGAAAGTTGCAAAACTCCGGCGGTTCCCCACATATGACATGAATGTGGGGAGAAACCACGGCCGCATACGATCGTATTATTGTTATATATGCACTCTCCGCTGTAAAAAAGTAGGCAGGTTTGGTTTTTTAGTTTCTAATATGGGTGGTCCCTGTATCTCCGAGGGCGCGTAAAATACGCCAATTATTGGTGTGTCTACTTCGTGGGGCACTCGACTTATTGTCTATTCGTGGAGTAAGTGCTTGAGGTGTTGATGCATATTCCACAATACCACAATTTGTTACCCCGTCGGATCCTAACCCTGGCAGTATATGTGTTACTATATTATCAGTATTCACATTAGCCATCCAAAAAAGAACATAACTTTAAATCTTCAGATGACTATATCGAGTAATTAAGCTGCCAGTAAATCTGATTTTGTAATCTGTTTTTTTTTTTCATTATGTTTGTGACAAGGAGAGGAACAAAATGAGTACAATATATCGACAGTGTTTCAAGTTGTAGGATAGAACAATATTTGGACAAGATCAAGGTATAATTACTTTCTACCTTTCAATTAGTTAGTGGAGTAACAAGAGTGTCGACCTGAAAAAAAACATTCTGAACTATGTTAAGAAGTTATGTACGAATTCAATAAAAAAGGATACTAGTTATTGACTAATGTGAGCAACATTTAAATTATGCATGTTTTTTTTTTGACCTAGGGAATAACCCCCGTGTCGCCTTTTTATCCAAAAAGCCTCCACAATGGTAGCCGAAATAGTTTACATCTCCGTGGGTTTATCATCCACCAGGTGTTTCAGTTCGCTCTGAAACCCATTCAGAGTCATATCATCCCAACAGAAATACCAGAAAGCTACCAGCATAGCAAATTACTTAAGCTATTACAGAATTTGGTTGCATGGCTTCTTTTTTTTTTTTTTTGATTTACTTCTGCTCGACTGTTTCCTTCATCTCTCCACTGTGGAGCCACAATGGTAGCTTTGAATTATGCATATGTGTGCGGCATGGGCATCTTGCTCCTATATCTCATCGTGAGGGGCAGGAAAAGCAGCTTCGCTCGATCGGCGACTTGGACTGCGAAGAGGAAGGAGGAAGGAAGAATGGAATGGTTGAGCGAGGCATGGAACAACGTTCCTTGACGACCATGACCGGCCGAAATCATTTTGTTTGTTCTGCACCATGCGTGATGAGAGTAGGCGACCTCTCGTATTGCAGGCACCAGTCCAACCCTCTCTCTGGGACTGTCTAATTCGCGCGCGTGCGCTAGCTCGGTAACCAACACACTCCCTCTTACAGCCCGTAATTTTCCTTTTTTGGAAACTTTCGTTCTCACCAATTTTCCATTTTTGGAAAGTTTAGGTACAACTTTCTCTGAAAATTTTGTCTCATAAAGTTTAGGTACAACTTTCTCTGAAACCTTTTCACGTAACTTTCGATGAAGGTGAAACAGAACTTATGTTGCAACTTTCGACACAACTATTTTTAAAAAAAATCACCACGGTCCCACCCTGGGGCCCACCCACGTGGGCTGAGGCCCCGCACAGCAAGAGCATGCGGGCTCCCGAAGGAGCGCACGCCCGTGGAAAAGGATTTGCGCCTCTCCTCCTGGTGCCTCAAAACAACCATCGCCAAAGTTTCAAACTTCTCTTTTTCCAAAAAAAAAAATTTCAAACTTCTTGTGTGTATGGTTGGATGACGCCATTACGTGATTGCTGAACCGATCGGTTTCACACAAGACGGCTGACGTGGTTTGATAGCTTCTTTGTCATGCACGTCGATTGGAGTAACGCTGAGCTATCTCGTGGAACCTCATCAGTGGTCCTTTTACTTTGCGATATTCACGTAGCAATATTTTCCATTGATAACCTTTAGAGCTTCAAATGATCGTAACTCACAAAACCTAGGTCCAATTTGTATGATGTCTATTCTATTAACTGTTGAGGACGATGAGAGCAACAGGATGAGTCCAATATTTGCTATGTTTGGAGCTTCATAAATAAGGTAACTTTGGAAAATGATCAGGTTTACAAATTAGTCCTTTTTCTTCCATTATTAGTACAAATCAGGCAATCGAAACTTTGAAAGGCTTGGACCGTATTGCTCTTACACATGCTATATGGGACACGTGCAAACAGATGCTCAAACACAATACTGAACAAGTGGCTGTGTCACAACTATATCTCGAAGCAAAACAGTTATGTTACATCAAGCTCGTACAAAGTACCGCCATACATACATAGCCTGTTGGCATAGAAAAAGCTCAAATTAAAAACAGAGGAGTACAATATAGTAGCACAAGTATTCTATTTTGTGCTCAGTTAGCTTGAGCACGGAATGACATAATTATTTTCCTTGGAAGCACATATATCTATTAACTGACGATCTTGCCGCACCCTGCTCAACAGGGGAACTAGGTGCGGCAGCAGCGACCTTGTCACGGCAGCAGTTGATTACCGTTCAGATTGGCAGTTCAGAGGAAGGGAGTTTTTGTACATGTTCATGAAAGGGGAGCATCGATTCATCCAAGATCTCCGAGAACCCCAAGGGTAATCAGGGCTACTCCGGGAAGAAACAGGGCGAAGAAGCCGAAACAGAGCACTGGTGGCGTCTCACCTGAGACCACCACCATGACTGCAGATGAGGCCATGGCAAGCCCTACGACGGCACGGTTGCGGCGTATGAACGCTGTGAGCGCGCCTACTCCGGCGAACACTGCCGGGCCCGGGCCCCTGGGTGTCGTGGGCTCCTCGGCCATCCGAACGCCGACGGCGATGAGGCTGGCGCCGGCAAGAACCCCCACGAAGCCGAGGAGTAAGCCCGGACCGCCGGAGCTGACGCCCGCGATGACAGCAAGCAACAGGAAGGCGAAGCCGGTGGCCGTCATTTCGCTTCTCATCGTCGGTGGCTGGCGTGACCTGTCAATTTTAGCAGCCAAGATGTTCAGCACAAGACGGAAAGACGCGGGAGCGCGAGTCCGCAAGGATTGCGGGGGATAGATTCAAAGATTTTCTGAGGAGATCGCCGGCGCAAAAAAACATCACAACAGAGACCGCGACAGGTCGTCAAACGGGAGAGATCATTCGATCTTCATTGAAAAGCAGCGTCTCTTATGCTCGAACATCAAAGAATGGGATTGAGGGCAGAAGCGTTACCAATCTTGGTTGCAGAGAGGAGGTGGCGTTGCTTGAGCTCGGCCCACGACGCCCTCTCCAGAGGAGGAAGGGGATGATATGCTCTGCTGTCGTGGCTTGGAGTCGTGCTGCGGTTTAAATAGACTGCTCGTTTACAGTCGGGAGCGCGCGCGCCGAAGCTTCCCGGCAAGGCGGCAACAGCCACTAACGCCCCGTTTACACTGCACCGTACGTGACCAGTTTGCATCTGGGCGCAATCGAAGCCCTTCAGATTTTTGTACAAATAATGGACGAAAAAGGACTAATTGGTAAAACCTAATCCTTTTCCAAAGTTACCGTATATATGAAACTTCAAACATAGTCAATATTGGACTCATTTCGTTGCTCTCATCGTCCTGAACATTTAATACTATAGACAACATACACATTAGACCAACGGTTTGTGAGATATGATCATTTGAAGCTCTGAGTTATCAATGGAAAATGTTGCTGCGTGAGTGTCGCAAAGTAAAAGGGCCTCTGCTCTCAGATCATTGAACGGTGTCAAAGTGTCGATTGAATAAGCCTATGCCTCCAAATTCTACTCCTGAAAATTGGTCTAGTCTACTAGTAGTATTTCAAGCAAGACAAGATTGGTGCATTTTCGTGTGATGTAAAGCATGGCATGGAGGGATGCTTAGTTGATGATGGTATTCCCGATGATGTTTTCCGAGGAAGTCATTCTCAATGCCCAGGTCAAAGAAATGCATGCCAAGAAGATGAGGTGCGTGCAGGTTATCCAGATGAACGAGAGCCATCTTGATGATACTACCTTAGGTTTTTAAGTGACGACGTCCGGACCAGGGTTCTCAAAACCATTCAAAACCGGCTGGTTTTCGCGAAAACCGGGAAAACTGGTCCGGTCCGGTTAGTAAAACCGGCCGGTTTTCCAACAAAACCGAACCTAGTTACTGTAGCAAAATCGAAAACCGTCCTGTTTTTCCGGTTTTCCCGGTAGCGGTTTTTTCCGTTTTTTCAAAATTGAGAACCCTGGTCCGGACATGGTGCTAAGCCAAATTTAGACTACAAAAGCTGTCGGAACGTCAACAAATAAAAAATAAAGGGAGTAGTAATTAGCACAGTGGCCGCATTATATAATAGTATATCTCAAGAAAAGAAGCAATGCTTGGTCCAGGTTGCCGCTATGCTTGTACTAATCTAATTTAACTAATGAGGAGCCGCATTAGTTTAATGAGGACCAGGGAGGAGATCAAGAATATTCTACATCAGTGGTGAGAATATTCTCGAGCCTGATATAGTGAGAGCACCAGGGAGGAGATCAAGAATATTCTCGATGTACATAACGAGGCTCTCAGCGAAAAGTACCTGGGCATGCCCACTGATGTGGGCAATTCTTCTAATGGCGCCTTCAAGTATCTTAAAGACAGGGTATGGAAGAGAGTTCAGGGTTGGATGGAATAAATCCTTTCAGCTGGCGGGAAGGAAGTGCTAATAAAATCAGTTGCCCAAGCAATTCCGACGTTCTCTATGTCATGCTTCAAGCTTCCCAGAGGACTATGTCAGCATATTGATGGCCTCATGAGAAATTTCTGGTGGGGGAGTAAGGAGGGGAAGCGAAGAACGTGTTGGGTGCATGGGAAGAGATGACTAAACCAGTACGATGGTGGACTGGGGTTTAGGATATGGAGATGTTTTAACCTTGCTTTGTTAGCAAGGCAGGCGTGTCGATTAATGATAGAACCCGACTCCCTCAGTGCTCGGGTTCTTAAAGCTGTATATTTCCCTGACCAAGACTTCTAGAGATGCTGCGGTGGGGAGCACACCGTCGCGAGTCTGGAGGGCGATCATTGAGGCAGAGATGTGTTAACGCAAGGAATTATTCGAAGGATTGGAACTGGCAAAGCAACTGATATTTGGAGTATGAATTGGCTTCCTCGCGATGGGCTACTCAGGCCGGTTTGCTGTCAGGTGCGGACCCCCCCTCGATTAGTGAGTGAGCTGGTTGATCAAACATCATGTACATGGAATCAACAGGTGCTCGAGCAGTATTTTACTCCGATGGATAGAGAGGTAATTGCTAATATTCCACTCAGCTCTAACAGGTCGAGGATTTTTGGGCATGGCATTACGAACGCTCAGGTGTGTTCTCAGTTAAATCAGCGTACCATATGTTGGTGCACAACAAAGATGTGCGGACTGCATGGCTAGAGAAAACAGTGGGCAGATCCGACACTAGTGGAGAACAGAAGGAGTGGTCGGAGCTATGGAAGATCCAGGTCCCATCTAAAGTGTGTGTTTTTCTATGGAGGTTGGCTAGACAGTCGATCCCAACGGAGACGTGCGACATCACCGGAACATGGCGCCAAACAATTGTTGTGGCATATGTGGCATGGAGGACTCGTGGAAGCATTCAATTATATGAGTGTAACATGTCTAAGTGTGTCTGGGCATTGGAACGAGAAGCAATCACAGAGTTTCTGTGTCAAATTGAAG
This sequence comes from Eragrostis nindensis, assembly GCA_012490785.1. Lineage (NCBI taxonomy): Eukaryota > Viridiplantae > Streptophyta > Magnoliopsida > Poales > Poaceae > Eragrostis > Eragrostis nindensis. Next base: position 87,995 of record JAAXCT010002084.1, read on the forward strand.
ATCAAAATGCTAGAGGTTGGCTAGTTGAAGTTATGAAGCATCTGCCACATGATGAGCTGACTCGAGTAGTGGTCACATTGTGGGCAATATGGCACGCTAGAAGAAAGGCAATTCATGAAAACAACTTTCAGAGCCGCTCTCGACGCATTGCTTTATTGATAGGTATGTTGCAGACCTGGAGCATGCAAAGCCGACATTGCAGACTAAGCCAGGGGCTCGGCCGACGGCAATCCAGTGGATCCCTCCTCCCTCGGGCTATATGAAAATCAATGTAGATGTTGCGTTGTCTAAAAACTCCAGCATTGCAGCAGTTGCAGCTGTTGCACGAAAGGAGAATGGAGATTTTTTGGGAGCATCAGCAGTGGTAATTAAAGGTATCACGGATGCGGAGGTTGCGGAAGCTTAGCTGTCGAGAAGGAATGGGCTCTCCGCGAGCGATCTGCTTATTCGGAAATTTCGCTGGCAAGCGACTGTGCGATGTGATTAAGATCTCATGGGGAGTGTATGGGCCGTTATGGCCATATTGTGCGGGAGATCGGAGCCAGGAAAGTAGACTTTGCTACGGTTGAATTCGTCCATGAAAACCGAAAGGTGAACCTGGATGCTCATACGCTGGCAAGGGGTTCCATTTACAATTCTGTTGGTAGGCATGTTTGGTTTCTAGGGCCACCGGTTTGGCATTTGTAACACATATTTCCAAGTTGATTAATAAAGGGTGGTGTTCTCCTCAAAAAAAAAAAAAAAATGATGCATGCACGCAGAGTGGCAGTTTTTGGTTACTTTTTATCTAACTGTTTATTTCATGCGACGATAATATATTTTTGCATAATAATGTATTATTATGTTCTGTCTATTTTATTTATGTATTTAGCCATCGTGGGTATTTAGTATGTTCAATATTTTTGCCTTTGAAAACTTTACATTTAAGAACGTGATGTGAGGTTAATTTTAGCTGATTACGATGTGAATGATACTGAGTGGCTATGATCTTCTCAACGATCTGAATGTGTTAGATTTGTGTCATTCACTTCACGAGGCCATACCGGGGCTATGATCCTCTCAACGAACTGAATGTCCTTCAAATTGTATTAAATCAACAATTTGTGTTTGAACCATGTTAATATTGTGTTCCCTCGCAAAAAAAAGAATATTATATTGTGTTGTTTGAAACCCTAGTATGTCAACTATCTATAGCATATTATAGATAGTTGAGATTACCTAAATACACGCTTTTGCATCACAAGCATGTCAAGTAATTAAGAACGGAAAAGCATCTGGCTTCAAACTTTCCTTTAGTGGTGGAAAGATGTCCCAAGCAAGCAAGCAGCGGCATGTTCCTTCGACACGTGAACGGAGCTGGCTCCGATTGTTTCCAATCCGGTCTCAATCAACTTGAGACGGTATATCATGGCATTATACGCGCTCGATTTTAAGGCCCGACAAACGGCAAACCCTACGGTTGCCTCCGCCGCCACCGCCGCCTCCATCGATCGCGCTCTCTCCTGATCTATACACTTCTTCGATCCCTGACTACGTACATGGATTCGAGCTCTGCAGGCGCCGCTGAGGAGGCTCGGACCGGCCGTGTTCCCGATGCTTCCTACGACGGCGATTCATTCCTCAGATCCGGCGGGCCCACCCACGGCCGGAAGGACGATGTAGCCGCCTCCGCCTCCGCCGCCGCCGCCGCGGTCACACCGCGGATCCGTGACAACCTTCTCGTCCGCACGGCCTCCTGCGTACCGGCGCTGTTCCTCGTGCTCACGTCCTGCTGCATGTTGCTCTGCATCGACGACTCTACGTCGACGGTTTCGTCAGTCTCCGTCCTCCGTAACATTTACTTGTTCCTCTGCATCGCGTCACTCACGGTGACCATGGGAGTCGTCGATGTCGTCCTCCGCTTCAGCTTCCCCTTGGTTCTGGCCCGTCTGATCCACACGTCCGTGCTTCCCTTTGCGGGCATGATTGTTCTCTACCTCTCCACCGTCTACGCCGCCGGATTGTACGGATACACTGCCGCCGAGCGCCTCGTGAACACCGGCGTCATTCGCGCCATCAACAAGGATGACCACCTCCGTGACAGTGCGGCTGCTGCAACCGGCCAGGTCCCATCTTCTTCACTTCTTGGCAAGAAGAAAACTCCAGTCCATGTTGGTACAGCGGCGCCCGGCCTCCTGCCATCTGCGTATCCCTCCTGTCGGTCGGCATTGGCATCAGGATTCTGTGGGTGTTCTCCAACCACACCCTAGACGCGGCGGAAGCAGTCATGGAGCTGTCGGTGGCGCTCGGCGTGTGCCTCTTCTCATGGACCGTTTTCTTGCACCTGTGGCTACTCAAAGCGTCGATCTTGTCGTTTGACGAGGTGACCATGCTCTTCGGCGTCGTGATGTTTGTTTTCTGTTGGCGACGTTCATTGGTGGTGATGCCGTGGTGATTGCTTTCTGGATTACCGTGATGGGGGTAGCTGGGGTCCTCGGACACAGCCTTGCCTTGTACCACAACTTGAAGCTGCAGCTTTGGCCGGCGAAGCAGAAGTTAATCAATTTGAACGCATAGAGGATACTGAAAGCTCTCTTCATAAGAGGATATATCGTTTTGCTGCAAATTACAAGGAAGGGATTGTTAACATGTACGGAGCTTGAAGTTGTCTTGTCATCAATAAAGTGTGCTTGACCCGTAAACCATTGAGTGTTTCTTTTTTAATTGTCCTCATCATAGCATCTGATTGGTAGCTAGGGCAAACAATACTAGCAGGCACAAGCTGTTCTTGTTCCTAAACAAAACTTTATTGTGAAAATGTTTCATCAGGCACGCCGGCCCAGGTGAACTGAAATACACCGTGCGCGTGTTCGTCTACGTACAAAATTAGTTAGCACGCAAACTTCATCATCGGTTAACATTGGATTAGGAACACTTCTTTAGTTATCGGAATTACTAGGTGGGCCCGCGCGCTCCGCCGCGCCCGGATGAGAATATGCATTTGTAAACGTTGAGTCCAGCGGGCCACCTCCATAGACGGCCTAGAGGACACCAAAACTTTGGTCGGGCACGGGTCGGGAGGGCTCGCGGCCTCTTAAGCAATATAAAACGGGCCACCGAGACAACATATTCGAGTTAGGTCGGTAAAAAAGAGCATAAAACCCACTGAGACAGCCCACAAAAAAAGAGGGGTGATGTGTCCATACGAGAAGCAGCCACATAAGCCAAATTAAGCTTGACTTGGCTTTGCTTTTCGCGAAGGACAAGCAGTGTTTCTTTAGTATTTTGTAGGGCAAACAACAGCATGTGGACGCAGACCGAAGCAAATACAGTAGAACTGATCTCCAATCCAACTATAGGTGACGGAAATAATTCGCAGCAAATTAAGTCTAGTACCCGCAAGTTTAGAGGTGCGGGAGAATGGAGACGGGTCCGGGGTGGGGAGCGCTCTCCTCCGCGACCCCCCCGCCATCCCGGCCTCCTCGCTCGCCGGCGGCCACCCCGGCCCCGGCGACCACCCTCCTCCTTCTCCCCAGCCAGCCAACACCAACCAAGCCGACGACCACCTGCACTCAGCCTCCGACAGCCACCGACGCAGTTCGCACACCCAGCCCACACCATCACACCCCACCCTCATCTCCTTTGCCGTCGCCGAGCCCGGAAAAGGTGGACTACTCCTTCACGCCGAGCCCATGCAGCGACAGAAGCAGCCAGGAGAGCGGCGCCAAACAGCGCGACTTCAAGGCAGCGCTGCTTTCCACGCCAACGGCCTCACCGCCTCTTCAATGCGCACCAACACAGCCATCCTCCATCAAGGGCAAAGGCAAGCCTTTAACTCCTGACCGGCCCGGCCAGACAAGGCAGCAGAGGCTGCGCTCTGTTCTTGTGGTGCCGGAAAGGAGCTCCCTCCGCCCTACCTTTTCCCACCGTTCAGCGTGTCGTTCCTCTCCGGTGAAAGTCTGGCAACCGGTGGCGAGGCCAGCCGTCGAAAATGGTCACCCTGACCATGACAGCCAAGGGTGGCAGGAGGTCTGCCGCAAGCCGAGGCGGCGTACGGCTACTGCGCCACCGCCCACGCGGCAGCGGCCAGTGCACGCCCGACTCACCTGGCCTGCCGAGCACCGGCCCTCCGTGTTCGGGCGCCTCGGGACCTCCATCCCGGAGCTCTTCAAAAGGCATGCGGAGGGGCGGTGCTTCAAGTGCTTCGCCTCCGACCACCAAGTTGCTGACTGCAGAGACCCCCCTCGTTGCATCCTTTGCTTCTACTCCGGCCATCGCGCCCGCCATTGCAAAGCTCCGCCCGCTCAACCACCCAGGTCCAGCGCCGCCTCACCGCCCCCACCACCGCCGCCGCAGTCACCATCCACCAAAACCGACTTCCCTCCCCTCCCCGTCATGCCACCCCTGCGTCGCTTTCCTCCTGGCCATGCTCAGCGCCGGCCCTCACGCGTCGAGGCCTGTGCGGCCTACACCACCGAGCTCATCGCGGAGGAGGTGAAGTACACTCGCTGCGCTGTCGTCGGCGTCCTGGTACGCAGCGACGAGCGCCTGGTCGTCTCACGCGACCATGCGCGGGCGGCCATGGAGGAGCAGCTCCTCATCCCCGGAGGTGAGATGGACATCTCCGTCCACTACGTACCCAAACGGGTTCATCATCCTGTTCTCTCATGAACACCTCCGTGACCATGCCCTCTCCTGCCTGAATGGCGTCGACCTCGGGGGTGCCAAGATGCACTTCCTCCCCTGGACGCGCATGGTGAACGCCGAGGCTGCTGACCTCAAGTTCCAGATGAGGCTCTGCATCGAGGGCGTCCCGCCCCACGCTCGGCAGCCGGAGAAGGTGCTGTTCGACCCGAACACACTGATCGAGTGCATCGACCGCCCCAACAACGACATGGAGTTGGCCTGCTGCTGCGTCAAGCTCTGGACTGGCAATCCGAACGGCTTCGCCAAGGAGGGCTCGCTCCGCCTGGAGGAGTCCCTCGACCGTGGTCCTCACCGACGTTCGTGGCGGAGCCCGGTGGGACTGCTGGGATACGAGGTCGTCATCCACGTCGACTACATCCTCAACTACTCGCCGCCGGCCACGGCTTCAGCTGCCTGGCCTGCATGGCCGAGATCGCTTCCCGTCGCCAGACGCGGGGAACGGTCGCCTGGACGGCGGCTTCGTTGGCGCCGGCGCTGGTGGCCAGCGGCAGCGCCGAGGCCACCGCGACGGAGGAAACGGAACGGGGCAGCGCCGCGACTACGGCGGCTATTCCTCGCGTGGGCCACAAGGCTTCGGGCATACGGCTCAGTGCTACGTGCCAAGGGCGACGCTGGCACCGAACCAGCCCCTCCCCCACGCATCTCCACCACGTGACAGCCCCGACACCACACCGCGCGCCCGACAAGGTTCAGCTTCTTCTGATGTCGCAGGTTCGCAGTCTGAGGCGCATGCAGCTACACCAGACATGGCAGCACGCTTTGACCTGCAGGCGCTCCGTCACGCGCTCCCCCAAGACCCGATGCTGTTGGAGTCGACGCTACCGGCTCCATGGCTCGCCCCCAACACTTCTTGGGCCGGGCCTCTCGGGGCGCAGCCCGGCATGCTGCTCGGCCTGGACGGGGAACCCTGGGCCTCCCCTTTCACAACGCGTGCGGCCAACCCCTTCAGCCCAGTCCCACTCGACGGATGGGCCACGGATATGTTCCTCCTGGCGGACTGCCCTTGCCTAGTAGGGGGTCAAGTGACGGCCCTCGACGAGGACGCCGAGCACGTCGCTTTGCCGCCGGGTCTCCTCAACTCGCCGCCACGCGACGACCTCGCTTGCGACCCCGGCAACTACACCGGCACCACTGCGATCCAGCAGTTCGTCGACGCCATCACGGCACCCCCACCGGCTCCGGCTCTTCCCCCACGCACCTCCCCAAGCGCCACCCCTGCAGACTCCCGCCGAGCTCCCCCCCGAGGCCACGCCGGCGGCGCAACGCCGCTGTAGTGAGCGGCAGCGCATCGCCAGGGAAGCGGCACCACCCATGCAGACCACAGCTGAGCGGGCGATTGAAGTCAAGAAGAAGCAGATGGGAACACAGTATGTGCGCACGCCTACAGACCTCAAGAAGCAGCAGTGTCTGTCCAAGTACTCCGGCAAGAACAAGCTGCAGGCACAGCGAGCCTTTGATGATCTGCTGCATGGGGCAGCGAGCGCGCCGACCCATTAGGGCGCTCTGATCAGTTTGTTGCCAAATCTGTTTCAATGTTAGCTAGTAACCTCGTTACTTTGTGGTTGGTCTGTGGTCTGTGTGGTAGGGCAATTTCGTGTGTGTGTCCGTTTGCTGTTCCAAAAATGATGCTTGTCAGCAGTCAATGTCAACCAATGGTGTCAGTTATTATCAATGATTAGTGATTTGAATCAGCCGGCACGACGGCAGGTGGTCAAAGACTTGATACGTGATCATCATGGGACTGTCATATGCCTACAGGAAACTAAATTAGCAGTGGTGGATGACAGTGTAGTCTGTAGCACTTTGGGAAGTCAGTTTTTGGGAAATTATGCGGCAATACCGGCAGATGGTGTAAGGGGTGGTGTGATCATTGCTTGCTCGCAGGATCATTATGAGCTGCAGCAGGTGGACATCCGGCAATACTCTGTGACAGCAACAATCAAGCGCAAGGCAGATGATGGGGTCTGATCTTTAACAGGGGTATATGGACCACAAGGTGACAATGAAAAACTGCAGTTTCTTGCTGAGATCAGGGCGGTCAGGCAGCATGTTCTGGACAAATGGATGATTCTCGGAGACTTCAATCTAATCTACCGCTCTTGTGACAAAAATAATGACCAGATCAATCACAGACTGATGAATAGCTTCAGATGGGTTCTTGACGAGTTAGAGCTGAAGGAGCTGCATTTACATGGTCGACAGTTCACTTGGACCAGCGAGACAGATAACCCAACCCAAACAAAGATCGATCACGTTTTCTGTACTCAAGAGTGGGAACTGGAGCACCCAGACTGTTATTTGCAGGCTGTTGGCACTTCAGTCTCGGATCACTGTCCCATGGTCCTCACATGCACACCCTTCAACAGGCGTTACAAGGGCTTCCGGTTTGAATCGTTTTGGTTACGCCAACCAGGTTTCCTCGAGCTCGTTCAGCTATCTTGGAGCAGACCGGTAATGTCTAACAACAAGGCCCGGGTGTTACACGTCAAGCTGTCCAGGTTGGCCAAAGAATTAAAAGCATGGAGTAAACAGCAGGTAGATGAGCTCAAACAGCAAGCAGACTTGGCCGAACAAGTGGTTTTCCAGCTGGATCAGCTACGGGAACAGCGGTAACTCACGGACGATGAAATATCCCTACGCCGACTGGCCAAAGATAAGATCCTCTGCCTTGCATCACTTCGGCGCATCAAAATCAGACAACGTTCACGACTCACATCGATTCGTGCAGGTGATGCAAATGCAAGGCTGTTCCATCTGCGGGCTAACGGAAGGCGCAGGAAAAATCCCATACCAGCATTGCTGCATTTAGGAGTCACACACACACACCACAAGAGCAAAAAGCGGCAGCGCTGCATCAACATTATAGTGGGCAACTTGGCACTTCAACTCTGTTCGTCGTTTATACGCACCCATTTATATACCGCAAGTGGACGGTGTACATTGTAGCTTTTTCCCTTAGAGTATTCTAAGGTTTATATCGAATCCACGAGGATCAGCAAGAGAACCGTGTATAGAGTTTACTATTTCATCTAACAAATCAATCATAGCATGAAGTACATATTGCATATACTAGAGCATGAAAAAGGGTGAAAGTGAGGGTTGTGCCGATCGGCGCAACTGGTGTGCCGATCGGCACAAGAGCTGAGTTGGCCGAAGATTGCTTGAATAGCCTGAGGAACTGACATGAAAGCAGACACATAACCAAAGAGGAACACCTGGAGTTAGCCTGTGTGCATCTAGTGGTCGGAGAAAGGATATGCCCATCGGCACAACGGGTGTGCCGGTCGGCACCGAAGCAGTAGTATGTGACATCTATAATCCTAACTTACTTGGCACTTTAAACAGTTAGTGAACATCGAAGATCGGCAGGTTGAAACCCCTTTCGGTCGACTCCTGTCACAACCGATCTCCTTAATCGGCGGTGTCACACCCTAAAATCCGAGGCCAAAATCAAAACACTAAAAATCACTAAAAATTTAAATCTTTTTGTGTGATCTTACCTTGCCATGATTTTTCGAAAATAAAACTCACTAAAATAAATAAAGCGTAGTCGAATTTGAAATTTTGAAATATAAAATCAATGCTCAAGTGTTTGCTCCATTTAAATTTCACTAAAATTTTGAACCTTTCGAATTTACGACAAATTAAAATCCAAGTAAGTAATTTCCCCAAATCAAATTTCAAATTTTGATTTTAAACTTGCATCAAGAGTTCACCATGTGCATTTTCTGTTCTCCTTTGCTTTTGTTTTGAGCTCTTGTGCAGTGTTTGCTTTTGTTCGAATTTGAAAACCCTTCAAATTCGAAATCCAAAATCCCAGAAAAGATCAAAGCCTTTCTTTTCCCTATCCGGGCCGCCTCTCTCCTTTTTTTCTTCTTGCCGGCCCAGCCCCACTCTTTTTTTTTTCCCTTTTCTTTTTCCTCTGGCCGGCCTGGCCTTCTTCCCTTGCGCCTGGCCCAGTTTCGCCCGGCCCGTCTCCTCCTCCTCTCCTAGCCCGCCTCCTCTCTTCTCCCACCTGGGCCGAGCCCCTCTTTGTCCGGCCCAGCTTCTCCGGCCCAGCTCGCCAGCCCGTCTCCTCCTCCCTCTCAGCCGCTGACGCGTGGGGCCCGCGCCTCCTTCCTCCTCCAGCGCCACCGGCGGATTTACCGGCCGCGCCCATCCCTCCCGGTCTTCTCCACCGCCTCTGTCTCGTCGTGCAACAGGGGCACCGCGTGAACCACGTGCGCCTTCCCCGCACCGCCTTTTCCCCTCCGCCTTGTCCCATCACGGACCCTGCCGCCCATCTCCACTTTCTTACCGCGCCCGCCAAGGTCTCCGCCACCGCCT
>JAAXCT010002085.1:0-96825 GCA_012490785.1 Eragrostis nindensis
GCCTCAGTGCAGACAGACTCCCTTCTTACGCTTCACACGGCAGAGGTCGTGACTACTACAGCTGCTACAAAGCAGCAGTGGAGCCAGACAGAGTCTCCCAGACACCTACCCCCCTCGAGTTGTTTGAGCCCTCAGCAGATCTTACTTACTGACTTTGCTACACTCGTGAGGAGTTACGTGAGGCTCTTGCTACAGGCACTTCTCCAGAGCAGCAACAGCACCCCCCAGGACTCCTTCAACCACCTCCAGATTTGAGTACACTGGCACTTCTTCTGAGCAGCAGCAGCCGCGCAGGGCACCTCTTCAGCTCCAGGGCTTTCAGTGACTACCACCACTGCACCTCCCTCCAGCCTCCGATGCGTAGGACAGCAGTTTTCTCTTTCCGTCTTTCTCTTTTTGGTCATTGGTGCCAAAGGGGAGAGAGAGATAGAGAGATCTTGTATAGGTCTAGGGGGAGTAGTGGAGTGATCTGTGCTCAGGGGAGTGTGAGACAGCTTTTTGTCTAGGGGGAGATCTTTGGTACTTCATTGTATATTCTTTTGGTTCTTCGTGGTTCTTGTTGAGCTTGATTTGCTTTTGCTTGTGTTTGGCTCATCAAGAATGCACTTGTTTTCATTTACATACACTTGCTCTATCTATATATCTGCATATTGCTCTTTGTTGATATATTGCTCTGATATATTGCTCTGAGTTTGTATGTTTACCTGGATGCACTTATTTAATATCATCTTGCCAGGTTTCCTCTTTCTGTGATGATATGTGCACTCACTTGCTTTTGCAGGAATATCTTATAATCTATCATCACAGAGTTGTGGTCATAGCTCATGTATTTATTCCATATATATCGCCATGTGCTTTAACTCTATTTTGCAGGTGATACCTTTTGAGCTATGACTACTTTGTTCTCCATTTTTACTTGTTCTTCATTTCATATCCTATCTTATCAATCACTCTTGCGCTTTACATTCTTATCGTATGATATGTGTTGTCACCAATCACCAAAAGGGGGACTTGTAAGCTTCATGACCATTGGAGTTTGGAAACCCCAAAGTATGAAGGTTTGGTGATTGGTGACCATATTGATTGACTAACATTTCCTTGTAGGATATTCAAATGGTCATGTCAATGAAGCGTCGTCTCACATATTCTATCTATCTATCGACGACTTGGTGATTGTTGCCTCGAACATTTCCGATCAAGAGCTTGATGGAGTCGCGGAGAAGATGTGGATCAAGGCTAAGGACATGCTAGATCCAAGCGAGTGTTGCTTGGTTTAGATGTTAGCTTGAGTCCATAGGAAAAACCGGACTATCAAGAGGGATCGAATTGGTTTCTCTTAGAGCACACTAGGTTAGAGATCAAATGGATGCATTGTGAGTCTCTTGAGGGCTAGGTGGCTGAAGAGAAGAAGAGGAACCAAGGATGAAGAAGTTGGAAGCAAGGATCAAGAGTGGATCAAGTTTCATTCAGCTTATCCGGAAGAGACCGGACAGTACGGTCCTATGGACCGTACAATGCGGTCTTCATTGAAGATCCAGCCAGAGAAGTGAAGTCTCGGGATGCTGAGAAAATGAAGACCGGACAATAGACCGGACAGTACGGTCTGGGGACCGTTGTACGGTCATCAGAGGATTTCCAGACAGAGAAGTTGAAGTTTCTGGAAGTGGAAGAAATGAAGACCGGACAATCGACCGGACGGTACGTGTCCTAGGGACCGGACAGTACGGTCTTCATTGGAGATGAAGAAGAAGATGGAGATGCGCCTGGAAATAGAGACCGGACAATACGGTCTGGAGAGACCGGACAGTACGGTCTTTGGTACGGTCTCTAGTTTCGGCAGGGCACTTTTGGGCAACGGCTAGTTTTGGGTTGGTAGCCTATAAATAGTTGGGTTGCCCGCCCCTGAGGGTCTCTTGGCCATTGTAGTGCAGGAAACTCAGAGGAAGCCAAGAGCAAGAGAGAGAAGCACTTGTGAAGGATTTGGAGTGATCCATGCTTGAGAGAGTAGCAATTGCATCCACTTGATCTCTAGGCTAGTGTGAGCTTGAGAGAGTCACTTCGTTTGTTACTCTTGGTCTATGGCGAGGCCTAGACCGTTTAGGCGTTGGTGTTGAGCTGTCAAGGATTGTGGAAGCTAACACAATTTTTGTACACGGTCTTGGAGCTTCCCGTGCGAAAGAAGCATCACTAGTGGAGCGCCCTTTGGCACGCATCAAGTGCGGAGCCTTACCTCCGGAAGAGTACCCCGGTATCGAGCCCGGCGGGACGTGCCCCGAACTTCACTCGGAGGGTGAAGTGTGCTCTAGAGGGATCGCCATCGAGCGGAGGGACGGGGTCGAGACTCCGGCGGGAGTGACCCAACGTGGAGTAGGGGAAGGCGCCACCCTTCCGAGACCACGGGAAAAATCATGAGCATTCCTATCCTTATCTCCTTTACATACTAGCATTTACGCTTCCGCATTTACTATTATGTGCTAGTAGAATTGCATGATATTGTCTCTTTACTACTTGGTAGAATTGCTTGTTAGGCTTTACTACTTGGTAGAATTGCTTGCTAGGGTGTTGCTTGTTGCATGACTAGATTGTGTGCGCGCATCGCTTGCTTTTGTTATCACCATATCTAGTCTTGCTAGCTTCACGCCTAAAGTACGTTTGGGAGAAATTGTTGACACACCGATTCACCCCCCCCTCTCGGTGCCCTTGATCCTTTCAGAGGCGTCAGCGGAAATTCAGCACAGGTGCCGACCGGCACACACGCCTTGCCGATAGGCATGTCATGAAAACTACACCTGCAAGAATCTCGATGCTACAGGAAGTCTGACAACTGCTGACAAATTTGAAATTCTGACGACACGAAACGACGGAGCTCTGAATCAGGCGCAGAGGGCCCTGTGCCGACCGGCACCCTACTGTGCCGACTGGCACACTTGCCAACAATTCAAAAGAAGCATCAAACTCTGCGCACGTTGGAAGGAGGAAAAGCCACTGACATCCAAGCAGATGTAGGGTGCAGAGGGAGCTCTCACGCGCCCAATTTTGGGACAGATGGAAATGACAAATCTTTGCAGGTGCAACCCTATTTTCTGACATGCGACTCTGTATCAAGCATGGGGAAGAGGAAAAGAAGATGTGGCAGCCAAGGCGCGACGGGATCCGCAAAAATTTGAATCGTGCCGATCGGCACGCACTGTGCCGACCAGCACGCCGGGTGAATTTGAACCGACGGTGGGTTCTTTCTCTTGGAAGCCTTGGAGAGCTATAAAAGGGGGCACACCTCCTCCATTTTTGCCACAACTTCCTGGTAAACCTCTCCACTCCTCCACTTCCTCTATTCGCGCAATTCGCTCCCGTTTTTGCAGGAGATGGAAAGGCTCGGAGCCGCAATGAAGAGCATCGGCAAGAGGATTCGCCGGGCGTCTAGCTCCAGGGGATCGCAGCAGTCCGAAAGCAACAACTCCGGCAGCGACTCCGGCTCCTACACCACCACGCCGCGGAGGGGCGAGTTCGCGGGCTACGATAGCGTTGAGCTCTCTGTCGAGATGACGCCGCCACGAGGGCGAGACGACTACTACATCGCCCACCACGACTCCGACCTTCCTCGAGGACCGAGGCCGCGCACAAGGAGCACAACCGCCGCCGCCGTCGCCACCGCCGCGGCATGTGGATCGTTGGCGGGGGCCGAGTCGAGCGCGCCGGCATATGTGCCGCGCGCAGTTCGGGAGGGGTTCACCCTCACAAGCTTGGAGGAGAAACACATCTACACCAACATCCGCGGCCGCATCGTCCCCAACATCGACATGGACGAGGAGTTCCTCACCAAGGTCGGGGTATGGTCAGACCTCCGACAATGCCTCATCAACCTTGGGTGGGAGACCCTTCACGACCAGGTGAGCAGTTTCGACATTGAGATTGTCACTGAGTTCATCACCATGCGCCGCGAGAAGGACGAGCAAGGAGGCGAGGAGATCAAGTTCTGTGTGCGGGACGAGCCCTACTCCATCGAGATCGGGGAGCTCTCTGAGCACCTCGATTTTGAGGGGGAGGCTCCCGCATACGAAGAGGCGACCACGGAAGAGCTCGACGCGTTTTGGCGCCGCATCGCCGACGCGGAAGAGCGCAAGAGGGGGCACATCAAGAACCCCACGATCCAGATCCTTCACAGGTGGATGGCCGCACGCACCACCGGCCGCCTCGACACCACCAACATCTTACTTGCGTTGGCTCTACAACGCCATCGCAAGTCCGTTCCTGTGCAACCTCATCATGTTGATGGTGGGGAGTTGGTTTAGCCAACGAGCTAACCCGAAGGCGAAGCTGGCTTTTGGAGGCTACCTCCAAACGATCGTCTTTAAGGTCACCGCCGGCAACCTCATGATGAAGGACGAGTGCGCGGGAAGACCATCACGGGGATCGCCAGCTCGGCTACTACGTCTGCGGCACCAACATTCGACTCCCCTGCCCCGAGCGCGGCCTCTTTCTCCCTCACAAGCTCCATGGAGGGAATTGGCTCGAGGCCGAGCGCAACAAGGTGACAAAGAGCAAGCGCGGGAGGAAGCAGGCCGTCGGACAGGCTTCGGCGAGTGCAGCGACAGAGGGCTGGGGCAGCTGGGACTCCGCAGGAGCTGCCCCCAGCCAACCGACGCAGGAGGCGTCCGTGCCGGTCGGCACGGGCTTCGCGCCGGTTGGCACGGGATACGTGCCGGTCGGCGCAGACCCAAGGTATTACTGAATGCCCCCTGTCTACCCTCAGCATTTCCAGGGGGCACCCTACTATGCTCCTGCAGGTCCTCCGGGGGTAAACTTTGCCCCTATGCATCAATACATCGACAACAACGTGCAATACGTTGAACGCATCGACAACTTGGCGGGCGAGATGCGGAGCAACACCGACGCGATGATTGATGAGTTCGCAAGATTGGAGGGGGGGTACTACGGCTTCGACTACACGCAGCCGCTTCCATTCGAGTAGTGTGTTGTGCACGGCACAACTCGTATCGGTTTCCCGGTTTGCGTTTTTCTTTCCCTTTTGCATGCCTTTTTATTTATTTACTTATGTGTGTGTGAGCGGGTTGGGAAACCATGTATCGGGTGTGTTTAGTTTGATTGTGTGCTTTTATTTATGCAAGTGTGCCGGTAGTCGAGTTTTATTTCGTAGTGTGTTTAGCACGATACATCATCATGTAGTCCGAGCTTTCAAAATCAATATGATGATGATCTTTATGCTTTATTTGAAAAATGATACGAGTATGTATGTCTATCTAGAGAAGTGTTAATGAGCACAAATAAAATTTTGAACTTTCACTCTAATGCATTCGGCAAATACTTCATATATGGCGTAATTCGTTTCAAAATTCCCATGCAAATGTAATGATAAACCCGACTTGGATAACATGACTTAGTACATAATTCTTCATGAAAACTTCAAATGTTCTTATTGTGAGTTCTAGAATCACTCCGTATCATTCGATTACGCCTACCAATGCCAAATATATGTGACTCAAATTAAGCCTTTGATTTGTTGAGACAATGATTGATAATTGAGCTCGGTTAAGATTTAATTCTTCGGGTATGAGACTTGAAAATTGGCCATATTTTTTTTTGCGTATCGTGTTGATTTTCTAGCCTTATTCTACTCAAGCTATGCAAATTACCGCATTGGAATTATGCATAATTCGCTGAGTATCTGATACTTGAGAACCAAATTTCTTGATTCAAATACCAATCCTTGGCCACATCCTACTGTATTCTTGGCTACAAATCTGACACAAGTGTTCAAATGAAAAATCCAGAGCGAGTTGGCAGGTGCAGACCCTGTGCCGACCGGCACAACGTTATGCCGGCCGGCACAGAGAAAAAAGAAAAGGAGAAAAACAGAGTCTGTACCTTGCGCAGTTTTGCTCGGGACTACCAAAAATTTAAGTTGGGGGGGGGGGGGGGGGAAGAATTCCTATCATCAAATAGTAGCCAAAAATTTCTTTTTCTAACCATGTACAATCCCCAAGACCAATCTTTGCTTTGTACATGTCCACTATTCTAAAGGTGTGAGTTTCTTTCTCAAAGTTTAATTCCTAATGGCCTTTTTGACAAGTCTCAGTAAATCCAATTAGAGTTATTTCTTAGCTTTGCAATATGTCGTTGATCTATGTCTATTTTCTTTGAAATTCCTCACCGAGCTACTCATATTGCCTTACACATAAATATTAATAAAGTAGATTTCAGGCGAGTGATTGAAGTTGAGTTGTTCATTTGATCGTTTGAGAAGGATGGTTCTTTGCTCACAATACTCTTTAGTGATTTACACAAGTGGAAAAGTCATGATTATCAAGTTGAATATTTTTAAGATCTGCTTTGGGGAAAACTCTTTCATGCTCAATACCCATATTTTGTACATATTTGCTTAATACTAAATTGATTTGATCTCACAATGACTAAATGCTCAACTCGTGTAGATTTGAAATACTTTTATGATTGATGTGACTATGTGCCAGTTGATTTTCATTCTTGACTTTCCTCGGGACGAGTAAATGTTTAAGTGTGGGGGAGCTGTTGGTGATTTCTAGTGTACCATTTTATAAGCCAACTGCGCCTTATTTAGAGCATAAATATCGTCATTATAGGTCATTAACCCTTGATAATAGCACTATATTTGTATATATGTCGTTCTGGAGATTTATTGCAGAAACAGATAAAAAGGACGACATTCTGGACATTGTAGCTGATTTGGACTTAAAGAAGAAGTGTAGCAGAAAAGGCTCACTGTGCCGACCGGCATAGCATTGTGCCGATCGGCACAAGGGGTTCCAGGCCGATCAAGGCTGGCCCACCATCCAGTTGATTCTAGAAGGAAGTTATCCGAACCAATCTTTGGAGATATTCGTCACGAACAGATAAAAGGCACCTGAAGATTTAAAACAGCAATGCAAGACTTAATCTCAAAGAAACTGATTTGGGAGGCTCACAAGGAAGCTACACAAGACTTTGGAACCGACTTAGAGAAGAGACCGAGTCGGACACGAGTTGTGCCGATCGGCATGGACTCTGTGCCGATCGGCACGAGATCCTTTTTCCAGGGTTCTTATTCCGTTCCAGAATACGACCATATATATACTTGTAAAATTCTAGGGTTTCGGTATCCGCCGCCAGAGGGACAACACAGCTAGTAAGTTTACAGCCACCGGGGCTTGCCCTGTTCTTCATGTTCTCTAGTTGTTAGATCAAGAACCGCTGGTGCTAAAGAGGTGATCCATCAAGATAGGCCTACTAGATGGTGATCTCTTACTATGTATTATATCGAAGTACGATTGAATATGTGGATGAATCGTTTTGATTATTGGTTTGCCTGGATTTCATGGTCTTACATGCACTTGTTCCTATGCTTAGTGACGGCTAAGTGTTTAGATGCTATCGTGATCATGGAGATTAGGATAGTATTCTGGATCTTGTAATGCGCCATAATTGCACATTGTCTCTGTACCTCAACGCGCTGGAATATGCGAGATCCTTGAGGTGATGTGTAGAGTAGGAAGCGGCCGCCGATTAAGGGGAATTGGTTGTGACAGGGCTCACCGGAAAGGGATTTCTTCCTACCGATCTTCGGTTATCAATAATCAAGTAATTCCGTTTATGATGCTATTTAATTACGCTTTGTGGTTACGATCTCAACTAGCAGACTTAGGCTAACTTACCCAGTGATTTAACCAAGTTCCTCAGGCTGTTCAAACAACATTTGGACGATTCAGCTCCTGTGTCGACCGGCACACCAGTTGCGCCGATCGGCACAGCCTC
This sequence comes from Eragrostis nindensis, assembly GCA_012490785.1. Taxonomy (NCBI): domain Eukaryota; kingdom Viridiplantae; phylum Streptophyta; class Magnoliopsida; order Poales; family Poaceae; genus Eragrostis; species Eragrostis nindensis. The sequence goes on from JAAXCT010002085.1 coordinate 7,786, forward strand.
CAAACTCTCCCAAAACTCACGCTCACGCTCACTAGAAAGCCTAGCTAACTCTTTTACTGATAATTCTGCTTAATTCCCATTGGTCTCTGTGGATTCGATTAAACCTTGGAATACTCTTCTGGGGGAAAAAGACTACTACTGTACACCGTGCTCTTGCGTATATAAGTAGGTGTGTACATACGACCAACAATGATCATCAATCACTCCATGAGACTCAATGAAAGTGTGTTCCTACAAAAACGAGTTAGTCTCATGCTTGGTTACTCAATCACCAAAACATTCATACCTTGGGGTTTCCATGCTCCAAGGGTCATGAAGCTTACAATCTCTCCCTTTTTGGTGATGATGACACACAATTATATAGATAGTGAATTGATAGAAAGAATTAATGTTTTGGAACTAGTAACTTGAAAGATAGGCCATAAGCAACAATCACTAGTGGATACTACATGCAAATAGAAAATAAGTGCAAGTACCCAATGCAAGCCAAAAGGAATATGAAATAAGCACTATGGCAATCATCATTAGTCATCATGAAAGATATAGGTAGAGCAAAGCATAGTGATGAGCAAATATATTGTCATAGCAAAGATGACCACTAGAAAGATAGTATAGAGAGTCACATAGTGGTGCAATAAGCTCATGCTATGACAATGACTTGGTGATATATTCATGCAACAGAGTTAGTCACATTATCACCAAGTCATATTGTCTTCTCTTGCTCCAATAACCCCCCCTGTAAATAAGCATGCACGGGATAAAACAATAGGGATAAAGAGTGAAGCTCATGCAAGAGAAAGAAACAACGACTTTCCGAAGAGATCAAAGAAAAACAGAAAGGCAAGAAAACCACTCATCGGAAAGACTGCGAACATCAAATATATACAATACAGAACCAGAAGTATCTCAACATCTCTCCAAAAGTATGAACATCTCTCCAAAAGAACAAAAGAAGTATCTCAGCAAAGTATCTCAGCAAAAACGTCAAAAACATCTCATGAAAGATCTCTCCCTAGACTAGCACTCCTCCTAGCTCTCAGGACGCTCCCCTCTCCCACAAGAACATCTCTCCCCTTTGGCATCAAGCACCAAAAAGAGAGAGACGAAGATCTAAATCTACGCGTCGGTGGCTGGAGAGTCGTGTCAGTGACGGCAGGAGCTGAAGCTGCTGTTGGAGGTGTCTGCTCTGGCTGCTGCTCAGGTACTGTGTCATCGGCCTGCATGACTACTGGGTAGTCGAACGACTGAGGTGGCTCTGGAGTAGGTGACCTGTCGTGTGCAACTCGAGCCTCACTCTCTGTGTATCCATAGCCAATCAGATCCTGAGCAAGCTGTTGTAAGATCAATGAACCTAGAGCATGGTTCATAGGCTTTGGTGATTGATGTCAACGTGATCAATGGGACTAACAAGGTTTGCTAGTATGAAAGGTGTTCAGTCTCATGGATGGAATGGTATTCTATTAAGTGTCAATGCCTCAAAGGTTGCAAAAAAAAAGTTGATGAAGTTGGATGCAAGATTCAGCAAATGTCAAATTGTATAAGAGAGAACTAGAAGATTGTTGACGGCTGTCAGAGCAAGAATTTACCCGTCAACTAGCTGCACTTTTTATAATGAAGCCATCACCAAAAGTAGACTTAAGGGCTTTTAACCTAATGATTTCCACAAGTCTTGGTGAATTTGTGAGTGCAGGTGTGTTTCATAGTAAAAAACGGGGAAAAGAAGCACGAAAGGCCGACTTCGCAAACACGAATTTCCTCGGAAAAAGATATCTCCCATAAGCCCAAAATCCCAATAAAGCTTCAAGTCCACCATAGCAGCGAGGAAAGGCAAAGACCCCAAAAGGAGAGGCAACCACAGTCGGAACCCACCTAGAAAGAGGCCAGAGCCCAGAAGGGAACGCTCAGGTCGCCGCCCTCGGGAAATGGACCACCTCAGAAGAGGCGTAACCGGGACCATCCCGGCCATAGGTCGGCCGACCCCCTGGTTGGCCCCCTGATCTTCCTATGGCAGTTCCCAACCGACGTACAAGGTCGGTTCTGCCTGCAATCAATGTCATCAATGCCGGGAACCGCCTCAAGTTGCCGACCTTCCAAGGCTTTAAATAAAGGGGTACCCCCCTCCTCCAAAAGACATCACAAGAATCCCAAGAGGAGAGCACCACTCCCACATCTCAGGCCTAGAGCCTCTTGTACAGTAGTAGAATAGGGGAGAGGGCAAGGATCAAGAGAGGGATAGCTTTGTTTTAGTTATTTTCTTATCTTGTACCTTGGCAGATATTTATCTTATTAATAGTTCATCGTTCGTTCTTTTCATCGTTCGTTCTTAGTTCGTTCGTCGTTCGTTCATTGTTCGTCATTCATTCGTTCTTCGTTCGTCGTTCGATCGTTGTTCTTATTCATAAGATTAGTATTCGTGGTGATATTGATTTAGCGAGCTTTACATACTAGTCGTTATTCTTGTTATACTTGTTTACAGGATCATTGCTCCGCGAGGGATGCTCTAACCTTCCAGATTGGTACCAGGACCGGGATTAGAGTAGTAATCGACGGCATGGACGTGGTGTCTAGGCTAGAGGTTACCTTTGTTTGCCGCGTGCCCCACGGTTTGTAGAGGTAGGCGGCAGGTGGTTACAGCCCTGTCCGTCCCGTGTAATCCTCCACGTTCGGGTTCGTCGTAGAGCTACAGGCTGGCGTGACTTGGCAAACCAGGTCTATACCAGTGCCCGAAGTAAACAAATAGAACTTGAGTGCGATCGTCCTGCGGGACAACTAGATCTTTATTCATCCTCTCAATCCTATACTACTACCATTCTTGTTGTCCTTGGGTAAAACTAACCATGCTGCAGATTATCACCGTTCCTTGGGGAAAACAAATAAAGAATATCTCGTGGAGACTGTTCGGGAGCTTACTTCAATCATGAGCGATGAATGGTTGAGGGAGAATGAGCTATCCATGGATATCATTCGGCTCTGCTCTTCCTCAACCAACATATGCTGCTCCATCAAAGGAACCAAGGTGGATGCACTCTACAACCCCCTTGTTGGTGCCAATATCCTCTCTGACACATATGCATTGTCAATCTCTGGCAACCGATCATGGACATCAACAAATAAGCTCCTCAAACACCCATCAGGCCATATTCTTGAGAGTTTGGGGATTGTCAGAGATGTAACTCTCTATCATGAAGATTTTAAGGTTATCCTGGATTTCTACGTCTTCGAAGTCCCAGACTTCGACATAATGATAGGGCATCCCATAGAAAAATTCCTCATTGATGCACCATCATTTGGAAACCTCGACTTCACCCTCGTAAAAGAGTCATTCTCTGTACCAATTACCACATCAGGAAACACTCTTTCTAATGAACCACTTGAGGAATATCAAGTGGAGGAGGTCCAGGCCAGGTCCTGAGTTTGCACCACACTTCCACTTTTTTGCTTGCTACACCGTCAAGTTTATTCTGATAAACTGAAAATTAAATAAAATTTGACGCACTAAGCTTTTGGGAAAAATCTTAATTGATTTATCTTATGCCCACAACTCTACCTCTCACATTCATGGACTTGCACACTTGTTATTTCTCGCTTCATCGTTGAATGCTTGTGAACACTTTATCACTAGGACCCATGTTTTTCCTAGATAATTGGCATATGAGATATGGTTTGTCGAAATGATCTTTGTTTAAACCTTCAAGTCCTTGGGAATTTATCTTTATGAAAATCAAAATTCCGTAGTATGATGCTCCGCATTTGATTTATATTCTCCTACCAAGGCCAAAGAACTTTACAAGAATACTTTGATAGCCTATAAGCTGCTAGTTGTCAATTTGAGCTTTGTCAAATTCTTGGACCCTAGTAAGAAGCTTGTCATACTCTTTTGATCAAGATCACGTACACTTCACCTCACATGCTACACTTATACACTGGAAGTTAAGCAATCTCATCATCCATCCACCAAAATAAGTGCTCCAAAAAGATTTGTCCCCTCTCTCTCTCAAAAGTATCATTGGAGACATGGCTATACAAAAAAGAAAAAGAAAAATCCCTGCTCATACAAAAGTAGAGCAAGATGAAAAAGGGAAGAAAAATGTTGAGAAAAATGATGAAAAAGAAAAAGAAGAAAAAAGTATGATAGCCATGTCCTCCTCAAAATTCAAAAAGAGAGAGAAGGTAACGACATAAAAAGGAGTACATTTCCATTTCATACCACCACACATGCACATCTTGATCAGATTGTATGACTTGATTTCTCCATTGGATCCAGTCTTTGACTTAGCAATAAAAGAGACACCAGTATGCTCCACTCTACCCTACCTTGAGCTCCACAAAAGCCTGATCAAACACAAGGAGGGAAGAGGCAAAATCATGGCCCTTGAGAGGAGAAAACACAAACACCATGAGCGACTTGAAAGAGTCACTTGAGGAGCAGAAAACTATGTTTTTTATTTCTGAAAAAAATTATGCAAAAATCCCAAGGTACTTGACAGGGAAAGCGAGGTGATTTGAGACATGACCGTTCCACTTATCAATCATCCAAGGAATACATGATAGACACCTCAAAGTTCACAGGTATGAAGCGTGGCTTGCAATAACTTGTGTGCAGGCTCTCATTTATGAGGATGAGTATCTCCCGCCTTATGCTCGCAACTTTACTCAAGGACGAGCAAAGAGCTAAGTGTGGGGGAGTTGTTGACGGCTGTTAGAGCAAGAATTTATCCGTCAACTAGCTGCACTTTTTATAATGAAACAATCACCAAAAGTAGACTTAGGGCTTTAAACTAATGATTTCCACAAGTCTTGCTGAATTTGTGAGTGCAGGTGTGTTTCATAGGAAAACGGGGAAAAGGAAGCACAAAAGGCCGATTTCGCAAACACCGAATTTCCCCGGAATAAAGATATCTCCCATAAAGCCCAAAATCCCAATAAGAAGGCTTCAAGTCCACCCATAGCAGGTGGATCAGAGGAAGAGGCAACCAGGGGAACCCACTAGAGAAGGCCCAGGCCAGAGGGGCCAGCCACAGGTGGGTCGGCCGACCCCAAACACTAGGTCGGCCGACCCCCTGTGGTGGCCCCACTGGCCCATCTTCCTATGGCGGTTCCCAACCGACGTACCAAGGTCGGTTCTGCCTGCAATCAATGCCATCAATGCCGGGAACCGCCTCAAGTTGCCGACCTTCCAAGGCTATAAATAAAGGGGTACCCCCCTCCTCCAAAAGACATCACAAGAATCCCAAGAGGAGAGCACCACTCCCACATCTCAGGCCTAGAGCCTCTTGTACAGTAGTAGAATAGGGGAGAGGGCAAGGATCAAGAGAGGGATAGCTTTGTTTTAGTTATTTCCTTATCTTGTACCTTGGCGGATATTTATCTTATTAATAGTTCATCGTTCGTTCTTCGTTCGTTCGTCGTTCGTTCATCGTTCATCGTTCGTTCATCGTTCGTTGTTCGTTCTTCGTTCGTTCATCGTTCGTTCTTCATTCGTCGTTCGTTCATAGTTCGATCGTTGTTCTTATTCATAAGATTAGTATTCGTGGTGATATTGATCTAGCGAGCTTTACATACTAGTCGTTATTCTTGTTATACTTGTTTACGGGATCATCGCCTCTCGCAAGGCGTGCTCTAGCCTTCTAGATTGGTACCAGGAGACCGGGGTTAGAGTAGTAATCGATTGCATAGACGTGGTGTCTAGGCTAGAGGTTACCTTTGTTTGCCGCGTGCCCCACGGTTTGTAGAGGTAGGCGGCAGGTGGTGACAGCCCTGTCCGTCCCGTGTAATCCTCCACGTTTGGGTTCGTCGTAGAGCTACAGGCTGGCGTGACTTGGCAGACCAGGTCTATACCAGTGCCCGAAGTAAACAAGTAGAACTTGAGTGCGATCGTCCTGTGGGACAACTAGATCTTTATTCATCCTCTCAATCCTATACTACTACCATTCTTGTTGTCCATGGGTAAAACTAACCTTGCTGCAGATTATTACCGTTCCTTGGGGAAACAAATACGATACCTTGGAATACTCCCGGGTGAAGTGCTGCAACGGTATTCCGTGCGCTTGCGGATTTATTCGTGGTGTAAGAAATACCAACAAAGATCCAAGTTGAAGAAGTTTGAAACAAGAAGTAGAGACCGTAGGCTACGACGGTGAAGACCGTAGGCTACAGTGCATGCTATGGTGGCTATGGTGACAAAGTATCTTTAAGGCACGATGAGGTAAGTGAAGGTAAGCATTCTTGTGTTCTTACATGTATCTTATATCTTGACATGCTCTTGATCATCATGCTTAGTCTTGCCTTATATCCTATACCATGATGATCTCGTCTCTTATGTGATGATGACTTGTGTGTGCTTATTTATGTATTCTCTATATCTTGTCATCATGTTGTCACGTCATGTCATATGATTATACTATGATGATCTTGGTATGATGACTTGCATGTGCTTGTTTATGTATACTTTATCTTGTCATCATGTTGACATGTCATGTCATATGATCTTGCTTACATATTATTCACCATGACATGCATGTTTATCATATTCATCATGAGTAACTTACTTTCATATCCTATACCATGATGATGTACTTGTGCTAGTTTGCATTGCCTATCTTATGCACATTATATGATGCTTCGGTCAAGTTGTCCTTTATGACAACTAGATCATTTGTGACTAACATCTTTGGATGAAGGAATGGCATTCATATATGTTCAAGGTCACAATGTGATGGAGATATATTGATCTACATGGTGATTCATGAAGCATCGGCATTGGAGTGGATCAAGACTAAGGATTTCCTTGAACTAAGTGTCACATGGAGTTGGAGGACACTTAGTGTGTAGATGTAGGTCTTGAGTCCATAGGAAAAGCCGTACTATAAAGAGGGGTTTGGGCTTAGTACCTTGATCCAATTTCTTTTGATTAGTCACTGAGTTAATGATGCACACAAGGCTTGGCTAGCACTTGAGGATCACAAGAAGACCCATGTTTGATGAGGAATTGAAGCCAAGACAAAGAGAGGAATGAATTAGACTTGTCTCACGATGTTTGATGATGATTAGATGGTGATGAGATCAATATCTCTGTGTCCATTTATAGAGCTCTTCACAAGCTTTCCAACAAGTCCAAGATCACAAGAATCGGAGTTCCGAGTGACAAGTTATGGCCAAAATACTATAAGCTGTCCGAGGTGAAGACAGTAGGCTACGGTTAGTAGCACCATAGGTTACGGTCACTATATCAGTTTGAAGATGGCTGAATTTGAAGATCCTCTGAAAATAGAAGTTGTGGGGAATTCCATAAGATTTCCAACAAGTCCAATATTTCCCCAATCGGAGTTCGAAGCTGGGAGTTATGGCCAAAATACCACAGGCTGTCTTGAATGAAGACAATAAGCAACGGTCAGTACACCGTAGGCTACGGTCAGTATTGGAAAAAGCAGTAACGGCTGTTTCCCTTTCTCAACGGCTATATCTTGGGGCTAGGCCTATAAATAGTTGTCCAACCAGCCATTTGGAGTTGCTGGAGCTCAAGGAAAGTGCCATACACATATTTGGAGTTCCAAGCCACACAAGTTCACATATTTGGAGATCAAGTGAAGATTTGAGAGAGGATTGCTACTAGTTTGAGCCAAGTGTGCATCTAGCTAGGTGGTTGACTTATAGGTGGATCAAGGGAGGATCCCAAGCTTGTTACTCTTGGCATTTGGCTGTGCCTAGACGGCTAGGCGTCGGTGTTGAGCTTCCGGTGGAGATTGTGGAAGTCTTCGCCAAGTTTGTACACGGTTTGAGCCCTCCGTTCAAAGGGGCATCACTAGTGAGCGCCCGTGCCTTCACTCAAGGAGTGGTGAGTGTCCCGGGAGAGAGCATTGCTGAGAGGGCAGCGGGGTGAGCCCGTGACTCCACGAGGAGGATGGATCGTGCTCTAGGGGGACCCCGGCTCAAGGAGTGAAGCGTGTCTTCGAGGAGGAGCATTGCCGAGGAGAGGCAGCGGGGATGGGCCCGTGACTTCACTCAAGAGTAGTGAGTGTCCCAAGGAAGAGAGCATTGCCGTCGTGCGGCGGGGTGGAGCCCGTGACTTCACTTGGAGGGTGAAGCGTGCTCTTGGGGACATCACGTACTAGAGGAGTGGAGCGTGCTCAAGAGGACATCATCGTCGAGCAACGGGAGGGACCTAGACTCCGGCGGGAGTGGTCCAACGAGGACTAAGGGAAGGCGCGAACCTTCCGATACCTCGAGAAAAAAATCATGAGCCTCTCTTGACTTACTCTTTACATACTTGCACTTTACTTTCCGTACTTACATTCCCGCAAGTATTGCTATGTGCTCATGATGTTTCTAGTTGCTCTCTTGTGATTGCTTGCCTTATCTTTACTTGTACCTTGCTACTTGTTCTTGCTAGTTTGATTGATTGCTTTCATACATATACTAGCATGTATAGGCTTATTGAGCTTATCTAGTTTATACTCATGTGATCGGTTGCTTGCTTAGTACCTTGTTTATCTTGCTATCCTGGCTTGTGTAGGTCTTGTTGAGCTTATTGTCATATGCTAGGATGTTCTCATATGCTCTTGTATATCTTATCCCTAGCATTTATATGTGCTTGTTCATGGTTATCCTACCTTGATCACTCACGTGTAGTGCACATATTATCTAGGTTAAGGTTGTTTTAGTGTGCATTTAGAAAGAGTAGCTAGAAGTGCAAAAAGAAGTCGTTCGTGGTGTGCCCGATTCACACCCCCCCCCCCCCCCTCTCGGTCACACTATCCTTATAGCTGTGCTGCTGAAGAGCTCTGATCTGCAGTACTCTCCTCTGGAACTGACATTGTAGTAGAAGCTGTCGAGGGTGCTGAAGCTGGTGCTGTCACTGGTGCTGTCTCCTCAAAAGTCAAAGCTCGTGAAACCAAAGGAGATGAGAACACCAAGGGAGAACTCTCAGGTACTGACTCAAGAACAGGAGCTGTAGAGTCGAGAAGGGCAGAAGGTGTCATGAAGAAGCCTGGTGAGTATAGAGTACTCAAAGAAGAAGATCCTGGCTCTCCTGACACTCTACCAAAAGTAGACGTCATCGGGCCCTGTGTAACTTGTCCAGAAGGAGTCAAGGGCGCCGAGAGCATCGTACCAAAGAACCCTGGCCAGATTGGAGTCTGCTGCTGCTGCTGTGCCAACTGCTGCTACAGCTGCTGGAGCTGAACTGTCTGTGGTGGCAACGAGGTCGGAAGGGTCATCGGCTGGAAAGCCGGAAAGCCTGGAAGACCTGCAGACTGGAAGAAGACACCAAGACCTGCCATCATAGTAGACACGCACTGTGCAAGCTACTGCTGTGTCTGTATCATGCCCTCCTAGATCTGGCAGTCTCGGTCTGCTCTCTCTCTCTCTCTCTGCTTAGCTAGCTACCTCTGAATATCCGCAAGTGTAGCACGGATCTCTAAGTCAGTCTGTGAGCATGTAGGAACTGTCTGAGCTGGCACTGAGCTGGAGGGTGCACCGGTGGCTGCAGGAGCTGCTGTGAAAATCTCCTCAGTAGAAGGTACAAAGCCACAAGCCACCTCAGGGTGTCCTACAGACTGTGGAGGTGAGTGCACCTGCCCAGTGTGAGCTGCCTGTGAAGTACTCCCCTGTGAAGCTAAAGCTCTGGCCACGACTCTGGGGTCAGTGTGTGAGAAGGGAGTGTACAGAGTGGTCTCTCTGGGCAACAGCTCGTACTCCTGTAGAGTCATCACCTGTGTCCTCATCAGTAAGAAGCAAAACAATGGACCAAAGATGAGCTCTCGGGCTCTAACTCTCTGAGCAATCACATCCTCTATCTGAGCAAGAATAAGATTGACAATGTCAAATCCCTCATGCCTCAAGATCAGTGCAAGCAGTCACTGGAAAAGTATAGAGGTCTTCTCCTAATATCCTCCTCTAGGCAAAGAGTCCTGCTGAGAATCCCCCTGAGTACACAAGCCTCGTGTGTCAAGCGTGTCGGTGCTCTGCTGTTAGCGTGGAGTGTGAGGTGGAGGGAAAGCAATACTCAACAACTCGTCACTCGGCTCCACACCTCCAACTGGCTTACGGGGTGGAGCTGCACCTGGGTGAGCCAGGTCGAAGACCCTGGTCTTGTGAGCACTGACAGTCATCAAGGCTGTAAGTATATCTGTCCTGAAGAGCTTCTGTGGGCGTCCTCTGTAAGTGAACCAGATAGCTGATCTGTCAGGAGCAATCCATAGTGAAGAGTAGAACTCAATAACCACACCATCTCCCATCCTGAAAGGTGTGGTCAACAGAAACTCAAGTCCTGGGAGATAGGACAGGTGCTCAGCAAAGTCGACACCAGAACAACTAGAGAGCAAGTCGACTGTGGTGTGTTGGTGGTGTCCAAAGAAGTCCCTAGCACCCTTCGTCGAAAGAGTGCGGTGAAATCCCTCAGCAAGCTTCTTCTGGAACTGGGTCCAGTAGGGATCAGCAAGTACATCTCTAACCTGTGGTGCCCAACTGCTCTCTGCCACAAACCTGTGATTCTTGATGGTCTTGGTCTCAACCTCAGTGATATCCCTGTCCAAGATAGAGTGCAGGGAACTAGCACGTGCCATAGCTGTCAAGGCACCTGCTCTCCTCTTCCTGAGCTGCTCCTCTGTCTGCTGCTGCATGTCCTCTCTGGTAGGACCCTCAGGAGTAGCGTCTGAGTCTGTGCTGGAGAAGGAGCTGAAGCTAGGCTCTGGCTGTGAGCTTCTGGCCGCGGTCCTCGTTGGTCCTCTCTGTAGAGAGACCGGAGTCCTCCGCGAGCCTCCCTGTCCCTCAGCAACAAGCGGTGAAACCTGAGTCCTCTGCCGAGTGGACCTCCGGAGCTGCTCCCCCTGCACCTCTGCTACAGCCTCTCTGATCTGGAAGGCAGTGGGTGCTCTGAGAGGTACGTCTGTTGCTCGGAGTGCTCTGTCCCACTCCCTCTCCTCTGCAGTCCTCTTAGGCCTCTTGGCCTTCGGCTCAACAATCTTCTTGCCCTTGTCACCTGCCATCTCTGCTAGCTGTCAACTGACCAACTGCTGGCTGACAAGATAGGGTGAGTGAGCTTGGCTCACCAACCCGTCCACTGACAAGCTGTCTCTGCCAAAGATAGGATCAAGGGCTTGGCCCTAAATCCGTCCACTGACCAACTGCTCTGTCAACTACCACTGACTCTGTAAGCTGCCCAACTGTCACTGCACGATAGGAATAGACAGGGTATATGAGTTATAGAGTAATCTACTATCATTTATAAGCAAGAATCCATAGGTAAGTGCGTAAACTAGAGATACCCTAGCACAGAGATGAAGGACACAATGCCGACAATATAATCAAAGTAAAACAACGGCATTGTCGATTATGGTGGAGATCAACTAGTGTCACATAATAGATAAGCAAATGCAATTACACGACACTAATCGAGGATCAAACTAGGGATATAGGATATGAAAATGCAGCAATTATGTCACTAATAATGTCAAGTGTCATATAAGAATAGCAATGACCATCATATGACACCTAACATGCAAAACTACCAATGTACCATAGCAAAAGATCAAATTTTTATGAAGTAACGGTACAAGGACAGTCAACAATCATGTGCAATATCAAATATACAATTTTTGCGACTAATATGACACATGATCGACCTAAATTGCAATTCAAACAAAGGAATCATGCCCTAATTCCAATAAAGGCTGGAACTTTGCAACAATTCCTAGGGATTTTCAACGATCAAGGTAGATAGGCTCAATACCCTAGATAGGAATCGCTACTGTGCAATAGAAAATTGCCGGAATTTCTCACCGATTGCCGGAGTTGAGGAAGAAGACACAAAAGATTGATTTTGGGCTTGGTTTGAACTTCTTCTCGTCGGGTGCAAGGACCAAGCAGGCTGGTGTAGCAGCGGCTGGTGATTGGTCGCTACGAGGCACTCGGTGTGTCAGCTGAGGCCGGACGCGCGGTACCCAGCGGCGGCGGGCCGGAGCGGCGTGGCTCGCAGACGGACAAGGGAGGAGCGGCGCGGATGCAGGCGGCTGTGCGGCAGCGGCCTTGAGTGGCATGACGGCGTTGGCACGCGAGTGGAGCAGAGCGACTGTGCGGGTGCGGCGCGACGCTGCTGGGTGGTCGACGGCGAGGACGATGTCCGACGGAGATGGCGCGACGGCGATGAAGGTGAGGCGGTGCGTGCGCGAATGGCAACGGCGGCGTCGACACTTGCACAGTAACGGTAAATGTAGGTCAACAGGAATCAAAACGGAAATGGGCGGCCTGGATCTGATCAGAACGAAAATCGACGGCCGAGGTGAATTGGGAATTTTACCGTTTCAAATATACTGACCGTAGGTTACAGTCGTAGTGATCGTAGGCTACGGTCACTAGAATCACCCCTGGCAGTCACTTCTACTGACCGTAGGTTACGATCATTTGCACCGTAGGCTACGGTCAGTAGCCTGCCCTGGGCGCCAGTGGACTGTGCACTTCGTGCACACCGTAGGCTACGGTCACTGGACCGTAGGGTACGGTTAGTACCAGAAAAGCTGATTTTCAAGGAATTTTCTTTCTAAGTCCAAACATCTCACTCAAAAACCAAATAAACACCATGTATGGACTAGAAAGGGAACTCTCAAACACTCCTTTGCAATTATCCAATATAGGATGCACATAGGCTTATAGTATATTTTTGAAATAGGCAAATAAGATCCAAATCGAATAAGAACCAAATGGAGAAAAGATTCGAATGGGTATGTATGAGCCATTGCCTATGAACCACACAAGTAGATTTAACCTTGGGGCTCATTATGACAAAGCTCAATGGGCATGAAGCGCACAATTATTTTCTCTTGTCACACTTATTGAGATGAGGCATCATATTGAGAATGAAGTTCTTCCTCTAAATGTGCGACCTCCTTTGTGATTTTCTATATGCAATGCATGAACAAGCATATTATACAAGATGCAAGAAAACATAAATATGCCATGTGATATGCAAGCAAGATTAAGAACATTGCATAAAAGGAAAACCTACTTAATGTCAAGTTTGAACCTCTCTCAAGCTTACTGTTGGCGGTTATTATGCGATAAAATTAAATTCATTAATTCCGCATTTCCGCAGGGAATTAGAGCAAAAGGGAGCTGAATAGTAGCAATGCATTGAATAATTTGGAGAAGGAATAATGTATCAACTATACTTGAGACGGGGGTAAGATAGGCATGATAGATAAGGGTGGCACACACATCCTCAAATCCGAAGTGATAAAAGAAACAAAACTGTAGTATACATTTGGGAGAGCAACGAGATAGAGTTAAGACTTCCTATATGTTCATCTATTATTTACTCTTTCTAGCAGTCAAGTCTACAAAGATTATCTACTCTAGCTAAGCTCATATACATACAATTCATGTCGTTTTGGGGCACACACGTGCTAGGTTAACCGATGTTGCTAGTTCAAACCTAGGGAACCGTATGCTGTAATTAAGACCCTGCTGAGTCCAACCCGGACGTGGTGGATTACAGAGACCGGTGCAGCTGTCACATACACTCGCGGCTACCATCCTCCGTGGGGTTGGGTGCCAAACGTGCATAGGCCAAGCTCTAAGCTCTATGCTTACAACCCACCTAGAGGGACTACTCTTGATCAACGGAGCAGCCCTATCTAAGAATAAACAAGCACAGATTTCACCGGACGTCATCTCCGACGGCGGCACTCTCTCGTACTTGCCTACTCCAACAATCACGAATCCCACAACAAGACTTCTACGAGCACTTACTTAACAGAATAAATAAACTAAATAGAAAAAAACTACTAAAAGAAATAAATAAAGATAAAACTAATTATATATTAAATAAAAGAATATCCCTAAAAGAGTAAGGATGCAAAGAGCTATACCAAAACTCCGAGAAGACTCCGGAAGCCCGAGAGAGCTCTCACTCTACTCTACTCTACTCTAACTCCCAAAGTAACTACTAAACAAGAAAATGAAACAATTGGATGAAGTGTGATGGTGCGAGTTGCTTCTGTGGCCGAGGGGTCCTATTTATAGATCTCCATGGCGGTGGAAGCGTTGCTGCCGAAGCTGGAGATGCGGTGGCGCCAAGGTCGGCCGGCCGGCCTAGTAGGGGGGCCGGCCGGCCGTCCCCTGTGGCGGTTCGCCACTATTTTGCTCCTGGACGCTCCAGATCACTCCTTGAAGGCGGTCTGAAGGTCGGCTTCTTCGTGGGGTCGGCAGAATTGCAGTGGGGGCCAAGTTAAGGCCCAAATGGCTCATCTTCTAGAATGGCGGTGAAATCTGCTGGGCTGGGCCTTGAATTGTGCGTGGTGGACCAGTTTCCAGCCCACAGGAGGAAGCCCGGGGCCTGCGGCCACCAGGTGGGGCCGGCCGGCCAGGGAATTTCCCTGGCTGGGCTCACTTTCCTCCATTATTCACTCCTGCATCCAAATATCCACCAAAACTTGTGGAGTAGCATTAATCCTATCCACTATGCACAAAATCTTGGTGTTACGCTTTTATTTACCGGTAGGGTGGCAGTCAAAACATGGTTTAACGATCGCCAACACTTACTCACTATGAACCATGCCAACTTGCCTTGAGAGAATTCAAGCCATCCCAATCTCAAGCACTGCCCCTTGCTCATAGCTATATTGAGAAAGTTAGACATTGAACTAATTTTTTTTTCTTTTCTTTTAGTTATTTACACATGATGCATGTATGCAAACAACTAGTTCACAAAGGAGAGACTATCTACTATGCATGACAAGAAAAGAAACTACTAATGTACAAGGTAACCTCCTTGATGAGTAGATTTGTCGATGAAGCCCTTGTTGCTTGTGGTGGACACCAAGTGATCTTCTTGTAGCTTCATGGTCCACCACCATCATCATCCTTCTAGGTCTTGATCCTTGGGGCCCACTTGTACTTGGTTGGCCTCTCAAGATCAACAATACACTTGGGCACCCAAATCCTCCTCAACATGTGGGTCTTGTTCGGTTGTCCAAGAGCCTTGGCCTTCACCTTCCCATTCTTGTCCCTAAAAAGCTTGTAGTGCACGTTGCCATGAAACAAGTTAGGGTTAGGCAAAACCTTAGGAACATTTACCTTAGGACAATCCTTGTTGGTGTGTCCATCTTGGCAACACTTCTCACAATAGTAGTCATCGGCCAAGAGTGGAACAACCCATGAGGGGATTGTGTCATCCTTCCCAATGGTGTCGATGGTGGAGGGATAGGAGCCAAGTCCTCTATGCCCCACATTGTTCAAGAGGTTCTTGGAGAGAATTTGCTTTTGAATCTCCCTTCCTCTAGTAAGCCTCTCAAACCCATCCATCACCATTTCTCTTTCTTGCTTGAGCTTGTGGTATTCCTTCAAAATGTTATCATCAAGAGAAGAACTCTCAAGTGAGAGGGTTAGTTCATCACAAGTAGAAGTAGGTGCATTAGTAGTAGATGAACTAGGAGAAGTGAACTTATCAAGATTGATAGCTTGACATGTGGTCTCAAGAGACTCATACTTCTAATGAAGCTCTACATAGTCCAACTTGAGCTTTCCATAGCCCTTGTACAGAGTCTCATGAGCAATATGAAGTTCCTTGAGCTCACTTTCAAGCTTACCAACATGGCATACCGAAGCCTTGTTCTCCTCCTTGAGCCTTGCAACCTCCTTGGCCTCCTTCTTGAGCTTATCAAGCTCCTTGATCTCCTCCTTGAGCTTGTCAAGCTCCTTGTAGTCTTCCTTGAACTTGGATAGCTCCTTGTTCCTCTTGTTGATGATCTTTTGAGCTTGAGTGAGTGCAAGCACTAGTTCCTCATAGGATGGAAGATCATCCTCTTCAATATCACTCTCACCCTCAAGATCTCTAGCCATTAAGCATATCGGTGATGGAGGTAGAGAGGTCTTGATGTTGTTGGTGAGGGCAATGCTAGCCACTTGCTTCTTCTTCTTGGAGTCATCACTTTCTTCATCGCTTGAGTCTTTATCCTCATCATCGGTGATCTATTCACCCACAATAAAACTCTTGTGAGGACTCCGCTTCTTCTTGTCCTTGCTCTTGGTCTTGTCCCTCATCACCAACTGCTTCTTCTTAAACTTGGACCTTGACTCATACTCTTCATCATCACTATCATCCTTCTTCTTGCTAGGCTCGGTGCATTCCTTAGCAAAGTGACCCTTGTTGCCACAATTGTAGCAGACAACATCCTTCTTGGAGAAGGGCCTTCTCTTGAATGGTCTCAACTTCCTCATGACCAATGCAAGTGTGTCATCATCAAGCTCTATCTTCTCACTCTCCTCCTCCTCATCATCATCCTCGTCACTTGACTCCTCAATTATCACCTTCTTGCCCTTCATCTTCTTGGTAGAGCTCTCTACTGGAAGAGCTAAGTTCTTCTTGGCTTGTGTGGGCAGGGTTTGAAAAACCGATCGGTTAACCGCGGTTACCACCCAAACCAGTCCGGTCCGGTTCGGGCGGTTGACCGGTAAATCGGTTTAAAATTTGAAAAAATTGAAAGTTTAAGAAAATTTGAAACAAAAATTTGTGCGAGTAGTATTGATGGAGAGATGTTTTTTGGTGGAAGAATATCACAAATTGATGCATGTTTGACCAGCCAAAAAATTGTTGAAAAAATAAGGAAAAAAAAGAGGAACCTTATCCTCACCTGGACGGGGTCACCCGAGCACGAACTGCCACGTTCACCTGCAGCGCGCCTTCGGCCGCATCGTCCGCCCCTGGACGAATCGATTCACCGCCGTCCGCCGCCGGCAGCCGTCGGAATCGCGGCGAACCGTGCTGACATGGCTAGCCGCGGGGGCGGCAGTCGACCGGCGGACCAAGAAGCCGCGGAGGCTGCCAGGCAGCTCGGCCATGGCCCTGGCACCGTAGGTAAGCTGCCCCGGCCAGCGCCTCTGCTGGGCTATGCAGCTGTGCCGCTGGATGAGGCCAGATTTGGCTGCCCCGACCGTCGCCCGAGGTGAGTGTTTCGCTTTTTTTTTTCGAATTTCAGTTCTGCTTTTGATTTTCTTCCTACAATTTCCAGCCTTTTCCAATTGTCAACGGTTCCACAGACGGTTTTGAGCGGTAAATCGCGGTTACCGCGATTAACCGAAGCTAACCGCTCGGTTTGCCCCACCGGATTTGGCTGGACCATTTGAACGGTTAGGCGGGCGGTTACCGCGGTAACCGCGATAAACCGCTTAACCGCTGAGGGACGGTAACCGACGCCCCAACGGTATTTGGAACCCTGTGTGTGGGATCGATTCATGTTGTTGTAGCTCTCAAAGACGGTGATCTTCCCAAGCACATGTGCCAAGGTAGTCTTCGTCAAGTCGGTTTGGAAGAGGCATGTGATGATGGATTCATACGTGTCTCTTGGTAGGAACCTCAACACCTTCCGAATCACATCAATGTCCTCAAGCTTGCCCTTGACCCCAAGAGAGTTGATATCCTCTACAATGACATGCAAGCGAGAGTAAGCATCATTCACAAGCTCATGATGTAGCATAGCAAAAGCATCATACTTGTTCTTGAGTACATAATATCTTTCCTCTTTCACGTCTGAGGAACCTCACGGATGAGTTGGAGTTGTGTCCATATCTCATGAGCGGTTCCTGAGGACTTGACACGAGCAAAGATATCCTTTGAAATAGCCTCAAACAAAGCATTCTTAGCACGAGCATTTGCCTTGGAAGCCGTTGGAATGGCGGCACCCTTGTCATCCTTGAGCGGAACCTTATCACAAGTCGCGGACCATACCTCCGGACCGAGTGCCTCAAGGTAATCCTCCATGCGGGCCTTCCAATAAGCGAAATCGGATCCATCAAAGGTAGGTATGAAATGTTTTCATGAAATGCAGCAAGCAGGTGAGTATGACCTTGTATTAATATATTTTTTGGAAGATAACTAACTTAGTAAAACGCTCGGACTGCGGCGATTGTTGCCTCTTATTTTTGAGCTTTTCTTCTGGTATCAAATTAAAAATAGCGATCAATGGAGCATTTATTCTTTTATGGTGTAACAGCAGAATAATTTCAAACAAAAATCAATATACAATTAATCCTGATAACATCCAATTCTGAGTTGAGCTACTTATAACAGCGTGAAACTTCACCTCAGTCACTAAACATTGCTCTTTAGTGAGATTTTCTTATATTTTACCTATAGTTGATGTGGAGGCCGGAGGAGGAGCCTCCAATTTCCTTTGATTATCTGAGTTAAGGTAATGATGGCAGCATGAAACTTTACCTTAGTGTGAGCTAGTATGTATTCCATCTTCAGCAAGCAATTTCGTCATTCCCCATCCAATGGCAATGTATATTGGTTCAAAAGTTTTAGCAGCTAAACAACGTATAAAAATTTCCTGAAAACAAATCATTAAGATAAGGACTGAATGAATCATCAATGGCAGCTTAAAGCTTAAAAGCTTGGTGATACATTAGCTGCTAATTAAGCAATGTAGCACGCTACGATCCTGCAAGTCTGTCACCTGTATACACTGGAGAGCCCATCACGCAACCATTTGATATGGAGACATATATATTGTGCTGTTCGCCAGTATTCTCTGAACCCGTCATCATTGCTTAGCCTACGCACAATTTCGCCGCAATCTCCGTCCAACACAGAAAGCCATGAAAACCTGGCGACCCTCAAAACCGAACCGCTCTCGCGAAAGCTTCGCTAGATTTCCCAGCCGCCGCCGCCGCCGGGCCCCCCCCTCCTTCCCTCCCTCCGGTGCCTTTGCCGGTGGTGAGGAGAGGGAAGCCCCCCTAATCAGTAATCTTAGTTTTTATTCCCTAGTTTGCTTGTATGTGATGTTTCTTTGGGCTTTATGCCGCCGCCGCCTCCTCTTCCGCTTGGTCGCCATGGCCGCCGCCGTCGAGCTCTGCCTCGGCGCCGGCGGCGAGTTTCCTTTGGCGCCCCCTGGATCTGGAGGGGTGCTTCAATAATGTAGAGGTAGGACTATGTTGGCGATTTCTAGTGTACCATTTTATATGCCAACTGCGCTTTATTTAGAGCGTAAATGTCATCATTATAGGTCATTAACCCTTGATAATATTTGTATATATGTCGTTCTGGAGATTTATTGCAGAAACAGATGAAAAAGACGACATTCTGGACATTGTAGCTGATTTGGACTTGAAGAGAAGAAAAGTAGCAGAAAAGGCTTATTGTGCCGACCGGCACAGCATTGTGCCGATCGGCACAAAGGATTTTCAAGGCGATCAAGGCTGGACCACCATTCAGTTGATTCTAGAAGGAAGTCATCCGAACCAATCTTTGGAGATAATCGTCACGAAGAGATAAAAGATACCTGAGGATTTAAAACAGCAATGCAAGACTTAATCTCGAAGAAAACTGATTGGAAGGCCCACGTGGAAGCTCCACAGGACTTTGGAAACCGACCTAGAGGAGAGACCGAACTGGACACGAGACGTGCCGATCGGCGCAGACTCTGTGCCGATCGGCACAAGATCTTTCTTTCCGAGTTCCTATTCCTTTTCGAAGCACAGCCCTATATAAACTTGTAAAACCCTAGGGTTTCGGTATCAGCCGCCAGAGGGACAACACAGCTAGTAAGTTTAGAGCCACCGGGGCTTGCCCCGTTATTCATGTTCTCTAGTTGTTAGATCAAGAACCGCTGGTGCTAAAGAGGTGATCCATCAAGGTAGGCCTACTAGATGGTGATGTATCTTGTACTATATATAATCGAAGTACGATTGAGTATGTGGATGAATGATTTTGATTATTTGTTTGCCTGGATTTTATGGTCTTATATGCACTTGTTCCTATGCTTAGTGACGGCTAAGTGTTTAGATGCTATCGTGATCATGGTGATTAGAATAGTACTCCGGATCTTGTAATGCGCCATAATTGCACATTGTCTCTGTACCTCAACGCGCTGGAATATGCGAGATCTTTGAGATGATGTGTAGAGTAAGAAGCGGCCGCCGATTAAGGTGAATTGGTCGTGACAGGGCTCACCGGAAAGGGGTTTCTACCCACCGATCTTCGGTTATCAATAATTAAGTAATTCCATTTATGATGCTACTTAATTACGCTTTATGGTTACGATCTCAACTAGCAGACTTAGGCTAACTTACCCAGTGATTTAATCAAGTTCCTCACGCTATTCAAACAACATTCGGACGATTCAGCTCCTGTGCCCACCGGCACACCAGTTGCGCTGATCGGCACAGCCCCTAAATTCTCCCAAAGCTCACGCTCACGCTCACTAGGAAGCCTAGTTAACTCTTTTACTGATAATTCTGCTTAATTCCCATCTGTCTCTGTGGATTCGATTAAACCTTGGAATACTCTTCTGGGAGAAAAAGACTACAACTGTACGCCGTGCTCTTGCGGTATATAAGTGGATGCGTACATACGACCAACAGACTCCCTTTTCCATCCCCGTCGCCCGATTCCCTCACCGGCAGGGTGACCTCGTTCCGACCAATCGCTGCTGGATCTGCGCAGGACTCGGCCAGATCTGATGGCTGCACCGCCGGCGCGGTTCATGCCGCGCCTTCTCGCTTCCCCTGTCCACTCGGCTCCCATCACCGTTCTGCTCCCTGAGCCACCTCCGAGTTGGCGCCATCCCCTTCGCCGTCGGGCCAAGATCCTGGCGGCGAAACCCTCTGGTGCTGCGCCTACCGCGCCGATCCAACCCACTGGCCATCTGCATTCTCCGGCCGGAGTGCTACATCTGGTGACACCGCCGGTGCTAGTGCCTCTGTTGCGCCTCCATGGCCCTGCTGGCTCTGCTTCAGCTCCACCCCTACGCGGGTGGCCTCCATCGGCGCCAACGGCTGCCGCACCACAGCCTCAGAGCCCTCATGCACCCAACAGAACAAGGTAATGACGATTGCAGGTTGGATCATCTCAAATCATAGAAGTGGCCATCCCTTCTCTGTTGTTCGAGTTGAGCTCCAGCGGTCTCTGCGACTGTTATTTGAGTTCCTCAGATTCAATGACAGAGAGCATGTTCGCTTTCGCTTGAGCCCGGTGATGCATCTACGAGATCTACGGCTCAAAGCTTCTCAGCCTCAAGTGTCAAGTCTGTGCAGGCAGTCGGAGAGACCGCCGACAGGTCAAGCGGTGAGCACAAAAGAGGCCATGGATGGATATCAACGCTGCGGTAATACGTCGGACTTCTCTACCGGCAATACCGTGGGTCTCCGACGACGACATCTGCTACTTCTGTGTGCTTCGCAATCCAACCTTCTTTCAGTTCCGGCCTGTTTTGCTTTTCTTCTTGGGCTGTTCTCGTCAGGTCTTAGTGCTAATTTCGAATGTCACATTTGTGGCTTTAGTTCTGTAGCTCAGAAGCTACAACCATGTAACCTAGAGGGAGTCTCCCTCTACCCTGTACTCTGGTTTCACTGATCAATATATGAGTACAACCTTTATATAAAAAAAGCCATCAAATATATATCTGGTCCCCGTAACGCCATGTCTTGGATTGATGTCGTGCAGTTCGTCCTGCACAGCTAGTACGACCTCCATGGGTGCCCGCATCGCCCAATCTAAGGACATCGCGGGAAACGATGGTCTTAGTATTCGGATGCCGCCTTCCAACAGGTCGTGCCATCCGTGCGTGTTGTGATGTTTTGTGCATTGGCCAGATTCATATGACAACTTGAGGAACAACAGAAATCAATCCAACTCCTTCACAACCTAATGCCCGTCGGCGCCGCATCTGAATGTCCTTACACTTCTCCCATCTCACCACCCATCTGAAATCCATGGCACTTCTGCATCTGGGTATCGTTGCCACCGCGGCGTTAAACTCGTCTTTGATCCGGCTGGCTCTGATCTAATGTCCATAATCCTTTCTCCTTCTATGTAGACCAACGTGAGAGGATTATTTAGTTGTTGGAATGCATCCTAGTTACCTCCATGGTTGTGTTCGAATTGAACTCGCCGCTGCCGCCTCACGCCGTCATGCATGTGTCCTAGCCTCGTATTTCTCCCGATGATTCTCTCCATACCGCACACGACTGCTTGTTACCAAGTCTAGTAGATCCAACGACTACGGTTTGTTAAGTATCTGAACTGACGGTTAGAAGTTTTGCCTTTTTTGAGAATTTTTAAGTTTTTCCTCCAATTAACGTGGAGGCCTCAAAAGGAGCCTCCAATTAGTAAATATAGGATAAGATGCCACATGTCCATTTTTTGTTGACTTGGCAAGACAATGAAGAGGAAAGAGATTGTAACCTTTCATCTTTTGTGAGAGCTCTTTTATCCACATGAAAGGCAACTTGCTCACTTACTAAAAACCAATCTTAAAAAGAGTGCAATGGAAGGTGCACTGAGAATGGCCTAATGAACTTCTACCGTAGTAAATTGTGTAGCAGGTGGTGCCTCTCAGATCAAAATATGTTGTCGGCTGCGATTCCAATGTGCTGAGTATCGACAGAGCAAGAAAAATTAAAACCACCACCCACGTCGCTACAAACTCCAGCTCCTTGATAAAAGTAAAAAGTGGACGGAGGGTGACCCATGCTAAGATCACCACCCAGCTTGTCCAAGTGATATTTTACAAATAAAAAGGAGGGAACGACGAGCCAAACACCGTCCACGCAAAAAGTACAAAGAACGAGGCAGTTGCCGTCTATCGAGCAGTGAGTCCTAGGTATAATAATAAAAGTTAAGGTACAGTTGGATGAGCTCATAAGCCAGCTAGCTAGTCTCGCGGAAAATGTTCGTGACACCCGACAACCGTGGCTGCCACAGCCTGCATCGTGATTTGCTCCGCTCCCGGTGAGTATATGTTTTTTTTTCTTGCATATATTGCTGCAAAACGTCAAAAATTAGCTAAATCCATTCAAATCTGTAAAAAAGAAAAAATACTGAGAAAAAAGGGACCCAACAACATCTCTTTCTTCCTCTCTTCTCTATCTAGCTCGCATCCAGTCCCCTCTGCTAGCAATCTTTGCCGAGCGGCTCCGACTCGCCATCTCACTCCTGGCCCGCGCGCCCGCAGCACTTCGTTCTCCCACGTGCCCTCCCCGCGTCTCTGCTCCAATCCAGTGCCCCTGCTCAGCCAGCGCCCGGCGGAGGTGAGCACAACCGTCCGGTGCCCAACCCAGCCGGCACGCCATGGGCAGGATGTTATTGTGGGCGTAGGGATCTAGGGACAGAAGAGGAAAACGAAGAAAGTGATAGTGGATGTCGTAAGGATCTTGGATACCGAGAGGAGAGGGGGGGGGGGGGGGTGAATCGGTAGACTCATAAACAATACAAGGATGGAGTATTCCAACTTCTATTAAGGTAGCAAGCAACTCCTAGCAATCAATTCTAATGAAAGGTAACAATGAGCTAAGAGCTACTAGATATAACCAACTAGACAACAAAGCAATGGCAAGGCACACAACCTAGAGGGCTACAACAAGCAATGTATCAAGATAACAATGTAGAGCAAGACAAGCAAGGCAATGTATCAAGAAGCTAGTCCACTAAGCACAAGAGAGCAACTACACAAGCAATCCTACACAAGTCTACTTGCAATGTATGAATGCGGAAAGTAAGGTGCAAGTAAGTAAGAGATAGGGAGTAGAAATGCTCATGAAGTTTTCTCGAGGTATCGGAAGGATGATGCCTTCCCCTAGTCCTCGTTGGGCCTCTCCCGTCGGAGACTCGACCCCGTCCCCCCACGTATGGTGATTCCCTCTTGAGGCACGCTTCACTCTCCTAGTGAAGGCACGGGCACATCGCGCTGCTCGACGGCAATGCCTGCTCCGAGGAAATGTCTCACACCGATGTGTGAGCCCTCGGGCCCTCTCTCAAGTTACTTCTTTGCACGGGAAGCACCAAGACCACCTTACAAACTTGTGAAGGCTTTCACAACCTCCACCGAAAGCTCAATCACCGACGCCGAACCGGTCTAGGCCTTGCCATAGACCAAAGGTAATAGATCAACCTGTCCTCTTAGCACACACTAGCTCTAGGGACCAAACATTGCTTTTGCTCTTCTCTCTAGCACCAAAGATCTCTCTCAAATCTTGCTCAAGTGCTTCTTCTCTCTCCTCTTGGCTCTCACAAGTGTTCCTCACTGATAACCACGGCCAAGAGACCCTCCAAGGGGCCAGGAATGGCTATTTATAGGCTCCAATCACTCAACTAGCCGTTACATATTTCTGCTGCTTTTTCTGTACTGACCGTAGTCTACGGTCACTCTAACCGTCGTAGCCTATGGTCACTGACCGTAACCTACGGTCTCCATCCATCTTTCAAGTCTTCAACTAGCCGTTACTCAGGCTCTGATGACCGTAATCTACGGACACTAAGACCGTCGTAGCCTACGGTCACTGCAACTCATTTTCTCTCTCCAGTCCAGAAACATTCTGGCACTGTTTCTCAATTCTTCTTCTGATGACCGTAGCCTACGGTCTCCATCACTGTTATTTGACTGAAACTCCATCTTCTCTACTGTCCATCTTCTACTGACCGTAGCCTACGGTCACTCTGACCATCGTAGCCTATGATCTTCAGTCTTCTGCTTCAGTGTCCAATCCAGAAACTCTGCTTCTCTGTTCAGCGCAACTTCTACTAATCGTAAACTACGGTTAGTGTGGCCGTAACCTACGATCACTCTTCATCTTCTGCCTGAACTGCTTCTTCTCTGTTCCTGATCATCTTCTACTGACCGTACCCTACGGTCAGTATGATCGTAACCTACGGTCTACATGCCTGAAGCTGAAACTCATGCTCTTCTCTTGATTTTTGTTTCCAACTTCGACTTCCTTGGTTCCTCAATCTTCTCTTGTGTCACTTCGGTGCCGCCAGAGAGACTTCACAACTCACTCTAAGGTCCCTAAGCACCAGTGTATCCCAAGAGCACAACTTGATCCCCTTTGATAGTCCGGTTTTTCTTATGGACTCAAGACCTACAACTAAACCAAGTGTCCTCTCACTCCAATGACACTTAATTCTAGCTCATCCTTAATCTTGATTCATCTTTATCTCCACCGACTCCATCTTCCTCAATGGCCAAGTTGTAGAGGCAACCAATCATCATGATCTTCAATAGAGAATAATTGGATTGGACGATCATCAATCACTCCATGAGACTCAATGGAAGTGTGTTCCTACAAAAATGAGTTAGTCTCATGCTTGGTCACTCAATCACCAAAACATTCATACCTTGGGGTTTTCATGCTCCAAGGGTCATGAAGCTTACAGATGTGCTCGAGCTAGAGCCTGTTTAGCATGGCTCTATCACTGAGATCCATGCTGGAGCTGGAGTTTGTAAAATAGATTAAAATATTTTAGTTAATAGTTTTAATTTCAAACAAAAAGGAAACGACTTAACAAAAGATTCTTAAATTGTTTACAGCTCCAGCTCCAAGAATTTCTGGAGCTAGCTATGAGCAGCTCCAAAAACTCTACGGAATTTTCTGAAGCTGGAGCCATGCCAACATGCCCTAGAATCGATTCTAGCAGATCCCCATGCTCAAAATCCATGCCTCTGCTCAGCCAATCGATGCTTCCACTATCTAGACTGAGGTAAGTTTGACCGGAGTTGTTGCGCCCACGTGCTCCATTACCCTGATCAAGCGACTTGTCTGCTGCTTGGATTGGGAACAGTGCGAAGCCAAGGCCGAAGTGCAGGCGCTATATGCAATACAAGACAATGTTGCGGCACAGAGTGCCCGACTCTATCTCGTCCGTTCCACCGTCAGCAAGCTCTGGATTTAGCTGTTCTTCTTTTTCCGAATTTCTAGACCATTTATGCATGATTGAAAAAATTCATATCATGAATAAAATATGCAGCAAAATTGAATAGACAATCATCTTAGGAGAATCCTAACGATTACTCCCTCTGTCCCTAAATATAAGGGATTGGAGCTCTGGTCAAAGTCAAACTTTGTAAACTTTGACTGTTAATAACGAAATATTGTGAAAATTTAAATTGTATAATTAGATTCACTGTAAAAGCATATATCATAATATGTAACATTTTCCATTTAAATTTTTATTTTAATAGATATTGTTGGTCAAAGTTGACAAAGTTTGACTTTGACAAACCATCAATCCCTTATATTTGGGGACGGAGGGAGTACATTTTAATGATCTATAGCCCAATCCCTTTGGATGGCAACATGAGGGTGGTTGTTTCCGGCGGCGTGTTCTCCGTCTGTGTCGATATGGCTTGCAGATCAAAGCGTATTATCACGTTTGAACGATCCATTTGAGAAAACGTATTTTCATGATCTGCGTATGTCTCCGGCAACCAGTAGCAACCAAAGATGGAGAGGACCACCGTGCCTGTAGATAGTGATGACTCTTGGACTTGTCGAAATTCGATAGTCATCCGTCTTATACTAGTACAAAAATGCCCTTTAGTGGCGGTCCAATTGAGCCTGCAGTGGCGAGTGGCCGGTGCGCCACTCGAGTTTTCGCCACTGCAGAGTGACGCCAGTAGTGGCGATCAGGGGTGCTCGCCACTGTTGGGTCTCCAACAGTGGCGGGCAGTAACATCACGGCCTTCACTACCTCCGCCTGCCACTGCTAGGAACCAAAATGAGTAAAAACAAGGGGGCCCATGGCTGTAGATCCATCATTGACCAAATTCCTTGTAGATCCATTGTTCAAGCTATGAAATGAGACGGCTAGCAAAGATGCCTTTTCGGGAAGGGGTTTTGTATTTTCCTTTTTTTTTTCATCCGTAGCAACGCACGGGCACTCAACTAGTTTCTTATGAAAGACAGGCACCTCCCGATCTCCACCGCTGCCAGTTTGCCGCGGTACAGCGAGCACACCACCTGCCCCACATGGCACGGATGCAATCAGTGCCATATTAGAATTAAGTATCCAAAATACAAGATGCAAGGTATCCAAAATACATTTGAAGTGCCATATTATAATTTTTTCTTTGCTGTGATTGTCGGTTTAAGAAAAAAGAAGCAATGTATCCATCTTTCTTCTCAAGACTCAACAGTTCTGCAAGCCGATATTAAAAATTGAAAGAATCAAATTGTTACTCTTCTTAACTTAATACCAATGCAGAGCAGTCACTATACGAATGGGTTAAGCCGCCCAAAGAGCAAGCAGAGTAGTCACTGGCCGAGCAAAACAGAGGATTAGACTTTCATAACCAGAGAGGCGAGAGCAGCGGGAGAGGAAACGAGGCGGTCACAGGCTCACCGCCGCATGCAGCCCCCGCCGGCACCCCGCGTCACCGCAAACTGGTATTCCTGGCTTTTTCCCCCCTCAAGTCTCTCTCTTCTCTAGCTTCGCTCGGGATCCTCTTCTCTCTCGCTTAGCCGTTTCGGGGAAAGGAAGCAGGGGAGCCCCTATATGGAGATCGATCTATAGTTAACTAGTTGTAGATCGGCCCATTAACAGCCAATGGGTCGGCCAACAAATCTAACATTTTTTTTATTTTTATTTTTTCTTTTATTTTTAGTTTTTTAACCATAATAATTAGTTTACATGTTTATCGTACTAATTATTTTTACTTTTTATACATGTTCAACATTTTGAAATAACAGTATCAACATTTTCCAAATATGTTTTAACATTTTTTTAATACTGTAACAACATTTTTTTAAAAAAATTGTTGACATAGTACATATAAAATGTTGACATAGTGCAAACTAAATGTTGAAACAGCAAATGAGTAATGTTGACACTGCTATAATACCGTTTTTCTTTTTGGTAAACTCTACTTTCTGGCGGCCGTGCGTTAACAATCTGTCGCGGCTGCCTCTCAATGCCGCACGATTGGAATCGGGGGGCGGACGTCGGGAGCGGTGGGAGCAAATTGACGTGCATGGGACCCACCCAACCCGGCAACGGTGAACACGTTCATATTACCCAGGCCCACGAGTCAGTACCTTTCATTTCATCCCCTCTCTCTCTCTCTCTCTCTCTCTCCTCGTTCTCTCTCTTCTCGACCACGCCGGCTGCCTTCGCCGGCTGCTGCGGCGAAGAGGACCGCGCCGCCTCGAGGGCGGCGAGCGGTGCGACCTCGCGGAGGTGCTCGGCGGTAGCCATGAGCTCACATGGCTTCAGAAGCGCATCCGCCTCCGGCGACTCCGACGCGGGCGACGGGGGGCGGCTTGCTTGGCTAGAACTCAGGCTGCGTCGGCGAGGAGCCCTGGAGGCTCACCCGGAGCGCCATCTGGAGCTCCTCGTCCTCCTCCTGATCCACCATTGAAGCAGGTCCCGGGGCCGAACCCTCGCCGGATGGATCCGGCTCGAACCCAAACCCTAGGTCGGGTTGACGAGGATGTGATTTCGATTCGCCGCATCTCTCATTTGGTACGTGCGCCTCTCTCCAGTATGCTTCAAATTCCGTTCACCTACCCAATCCCTGTCAATTCACTCCGTTTTTTTAGGGTTTGATAGGCATTTTGCAGTTGCGACTCCGAGCTGCATAACTTTTCACCACATTTCCCTCTCCTTGTATGCAAATCCCTGACCATTATGCTTCAATCTCGCGTTCCCCTTCCAATCCATGCCGATTACTGGAGCTTTTATGGGGCTTTGTGTTTCATTTTTCTGCGCCATTCCTGGAGGATGAAACAGAGAGGCTAGGTTAGTGAAGAATATTGTGGTGTTGTTCAATTAATTTAGATGCCATAGCAGCCGGATGTACTTTTCTAAGTAGATGCAAGGTCTCTAAGGTTCCAGGACTTTACCGATTTTCTGCAACATCCATGATTCTGGCTATTCTATGTTTCTAAACATATATATATATTCTGAGCACTACAAAGCGTTTTTGTGTATTTTCTCAACAGTTGTAGTCTTATTGCGAATGCATTTCATAGTGTTGAAAGAAATTTACACCAAGTCCAAAAGCAATAAAACAAACATATTTCTGCACTACAAGGCATTTTATTTTGAGTTGTATGTTGCTTCATCTGCAGTTGTAATGTGATAATTAATTGTTCTTCAGACGCGGGGTTGGGATTAAGGCAGCAATGAAATCTGTGACGCATCTCAGAATTTTAGCTGGGGATTAGGTCATTGTGTAATCTGGGTGGCATCTATGAACCTCATGTGCATGTGGTTTTCCTGTGGACTTCTGAACGATTGAGCAATTGTTGTTGTAGGCTATTTGGACCTTTTGTCAGGAATGGGTAGAGTAACTAGACAAAACTTTAGGTCAAAAATGAGGTGCAGGGTAACGTAGCTCGCATAAGTGAAGAGCATTTTAGGATAGCAGAAACTTATTTGTTTGATGGAGTGTTGCAACTCTATCCGCATAGCCATTCATGCTCTAGCATTTTAGGTGAGGATTTGTCACCGTATCTTCTTTGGGGCATTCATTTCTGTGCCATTAAAAAACTTCAAAATACGTGGAAATAACATTTCCTAGTTAATGACAAGGTGGCATTTCTGGGATTCTGATGTTTAACAATGGCATGGAAGGATTTAATCCTTCTTCTGTGGGCTTCATGTTTCATTTCGGCACCACTTTTTAGCTCGTTTGATGCATGCCTAGGATCAGTAAGAGAAGGGATATTAGGTTACGGTTGTACAACTGGCTATAATTTAGGGGGGGGGGGGGGGGGGGGGGGGGAAAGCTCATAACAGGGAGCCATCTAGGCCATTTGGGAGTCCTTTAGGACTAGGTAGTATGACGCGCCCCTTCAAAAGCATTTTTATGGCAAACTCATGCATTTTTCTGATTTCATTATAAACTATTTATGCCTCATGGAAGCATTTTCTTCAATTCTTAGACTTGATTTCTCATGATTAATAGAATTACAAATGTTGCAAACTTTATGCTTTTTATGGCATTTTAAAAGGAGTGGTCCTTATAGTTCTTACCCTCCTGTTGGTAGCTAAGGGCCAACAAAAATAAGCATACAAATGTCCCGTGTTATGCAGGGTGGAGCCTCATATTTGATCCTTTGTGTACAGGTAGCACGGTGTTGACGGGAATTGGTTCTGCTTTGTTTGGAAATTGCAATCACTTACAAAGGTATCCCTCCATCTGGTAATCCAATTTTCTGGTTAATCCCCCTTTATTTTCTCATGCATCTAGTTGTCTTGTTTAGTCTATTTTGTGCTTGGGAACTCTTCAACGAAAAGTGATCCCTAGGGTTACTAGAATGTTGACTATATATAGGCCTTCAGTAATCCAACTATATGTTGTTGAAACTTTGTCAATCCTAGTATATTCATGTGTATTTTTTAATCCAGAGTTACTTTTTACTATCGAGAACGATATTTCACATTAATTATTACTGAAAAAAGGGCATGTGCGAAGCACTTTAATTCATTACCATCAGTAAATATAAAGCATTTATGTGGTATTGAAAGCATTTTACGGGACCTGTACAAAGCACATGAATTCATGGCTGTAAGCAAACTGCATATAAATTGTCAAAGCACCTGAATTCATTACATGGACATGCGTGAAACACTTTAATTAATTTCCAATAGAAAATATATTCTGACTAGTGAAACAATTTATTTGAAATCGAAAGCATTTTACTAGGATCTGTGAAGCAATTTTCATCAGGTTCCATGTATCTGCTATCTTAGTATATGATGCTTAAGGGGGGCAGCAATGGGACATGTCATGCATGTATTGAAGCATTTTACGGGACCTGTACAAAGCACATGAATTCATGGCTGTAAGCAAACTGCATATAAATTGTCAAAGCACCTGAATTCATTACATGGACATGTGTGAAACACTTTAATTCATTTCCAATAGAAAATATATTCTGAGTAGTAAAACAATTTATTTGAAATCGAAAGCATTTACTAGGATCTGTGAAGCAATTCAATCATCAGGTTCCATGTCTCTGCTATCTTAGTATATGATGCTTAAGGGGGCAGCAATGGGACATATCATGCATGTATAGGAACTTGTTTGATGTTCCGTACTCAAAAACTAGTGTACAGTTTAGTGCATTGTTTGATAACGCAAATTTCCTCCAAGTAATTTATGTACATAAGTGAAGCAACTTATATGAGCTTTGCTAGTTTGTGTTTTTTAAAAAAGTATGGAAGTAAAATTGGTTTTGGTCGACACTTAACTGATTTCATTACAACAATATATTATGTCACGTCCCTGTTAAGCATTTTTATTTCATTACAGCGAGCAATATATTACATCATACAAAGCACTTTGTCATACAAAAGTACTTTAACCTAAATACTGTTAAGTAACCTTTAAATTTTCTTGTTATGACTGACATCAAAGAGATATATACTGATCATAAATGTCGTTTGTTTATTTCTTTTCCATGTGATGAGGATTAACATGATGCAATGACAATTTCAACATATCTTCCTTGACCACTCCTTTTGAATCTTGCTATGTTATGGCGAACGTGAAGGGCGGTGCTGTATTTTAGGCTGTAAAGAAGCATTTCACCGGCAGTTGCAATCTGCATTATCTGTCAGACAAGGCATTATCTGTTTTCGTCTTTTTTGTCTAAAAGATGTGTACTTTAGTTTGTAGATGTGCTACTTTCTGTACTCAAGATTGTAGATGGGTTTCTTGCTAGACAGAAATAGCAAGTTTTTTTAGGAAGCAAATCTGTACTTCTTTTGTTCACTTATAAATCAAATCTCATGGCCCTGAACCTCTACATAAATGTGTTGAGTACCCAACCATTTGTGTTTTCTTAACAATGAGATATGGGCATTCCGTGGCTTCTGAGTACATGATTTGCCTCTTATACACGTTTAGTTTGGTGCAGTAGAGGCGAATGCGGAGTGCCCTGAAGAGGCATGCAACAGGGATGTGCGGTGGCAGTTCCACTACAAGACAGAATATCCAGAAAAAGCATAGGTCGCGGGTTTGCTCGCTTTCCCAAAACAGCCTGCCGTGGGGGACGCTTAACCCACGGCGGCCGTGCGTTAGCGCCGTCCTTTCTTTTTTCTTTGCTTTTCTTTTCTTTTTTCGGCCCACCCAGTGGGCTGGGCCTAGCTCCGCCACTGATCTGTGGTAGCTTGATACAAGATCCCTGCCACATCGAGGTTAAATTTCTCAAGGTTGGGAGGCAAATTGAAATGCTCTACCTGTAACTTCTCAGCCCTGAGAACGAGCGCTAACTCGCCTGGTAGGAGTACACGTTGGGAAACTATCAGGTCGTGGGTTCAAGCCCCGGTTCTCACAAAAAAAATCCCCTCGCCTCTCCCCTGTCCCAAAGCACAAGTAAAAAGAGACGAACCGAGCTCACACGGTGCGCGGCTCCTTGTGTGTGGAGGGGAGAGGGGTTCGGGGGTTTTCTCGACCTGCGTGAGAAGGTCTTCTTCTTAGCAAATGCCCGGGGGCCATCATACCCCTCGCAGGTCGAGTTTTTTTTTTTTGGTAACTTCTCAGCCCGGAGGGACAAGGATTCTATCTGGTCTTGGCTAGAAATGCAATCAAGCAGGTGGTGAGACCAGTTGAGGCCACACAGAGAGAGGTTCCGCAATGGGTGGGATTCCGCACCCTTCTTCTTGTTCTTATTCTTCTGCTGCTTCTTTTTCTTCTTCCTAAGGTCATCAAGGAGGGCCTTCCCACCAGGCATGTCGACATCGACAACACCAAGTGTGTGCAGCGCCTTCATGCTCCCCATGGCTCGAGGAACTTCAATTCCACCAGTGTGATAGCCAGCAACGCTGCCTCCAAGTGATTTACAGAGGCAGGCAGACAATTTGCTCCCCCATGATTGCATTGGCTGCCGCTCGTCTGGTTGTGAAGTCGTTGCCGCTTCCACCGGCGTCTCTGCACTACTGGCAGGAACTTGAACATCAGGACCACTAGAACCCCATTGCGTGTTGCCCGCACGAATGTGCTGCAGCTTCTGTAGTTTGGTGATCTTCTTTGGTAGTACAGTAATGGATGTGTGTTTGATATCAAGAGTCTCGAGCAGCATCAGGTCACCCAAGGACTCTGGCAGCCGAGAGATTGGCTTGCACCATCGTAACGACAGGAACTTGAGGCGAGGCATCAGCTCCCCGATCTTGTCGAGGTCATCGTCTTCAAGATTGAAAGTGCCCTCCAGATCAAGCACCCGGAGAACCCTCATCTTCTCGGAGATGAAGAATGGCTTCCACTCACTAGACGCTGTCAGAGACCGCAGGTGCGAGAAGTCCAAGCCGA
Organism: Eragrostis nindensis; assembly: GCA_012490785.1. Classification (NCBI taxonomy): domain Eukaryota; kingdom Viridiplantae; phylum Streptophyta; class Magnoliopsida; order Poales; family Poaceae; genus Eragrostis; species Eragrostis nindensis. The sequence goes on from JAAXCT010002085.1 coordinate 40,809, forward strand.
TGTACGCAGTCCTGTCTCGGGCCCATCCATGCCCAATGGCCAGGTGCTGCCCGACGCGGTTTGTGGGCAGGCTGCACCTCCCCTCCAATACAGTGATTTCTAGTGGAAGGAAGGTTTTCTCTTCCGTCTGCCGTGAGATGATGTAGTCCAGGAACGAAGAGTTCACTCGACATTTTGTCTTTCTCATTGAACCGGACACGGGTGTTACTGTCTCCGATGAGTGGAAGAGGCAAAGGTCACTGACCTTGCCAATGAGATTCTCGGCTTCTTCCTTGCTGTCGGTGCCACTGCAATACCACTCCGCAATCCACCGCCTTACTAAACGTTTCCACCGAATATTGTTGTCTTGAGGAAATAGTGACAGATAGAAGATGCATTTCTTGAGGAGTGTCGGGGAGCCATCAAATTTGGAATGCAGCAATGCGAGCACATTCTTTAAGGGATCAAAATTTGGGTTGTTCTGCAACAGGTGGTAAAATTGTCATTGATAAGCCTCATCTCCTTGATGCGTCGTGCACGATCAGGTTGCCTAGCCACGAAAAGAGCCATAGCAACAATAAATTTGGGAAGGCCGGCACACTTGGATAATAAGGATCGGCATGCTTTGACCACTTCATCATTTTCCATTGGTGCCTGTGGGCCAAACAAATGATAGCAACCATTGAGTTATCTTACCTTACGTTACATCAAAAGACATAAAGCTCAATCTATTTCCTCTTCTATTTCCTGTCATGTTATGAACGCTACTACGTACTTGACAGGAAGCACATTGTCGACGTCTCATTATAGTCATACACACCGAAGACTGTTTTTGATAGCTTATTTAGCTGCAAGGATCTGTGAACGATCGAGCCAATAACAGATTATTTATTAAGATGTAGGGATGTCTCCTTCTCAAGTGACTGACATTTTTTAATCTCTCAGTCACTTTTTTCAGCCAATGAATATTAATCTAACCATCTACAATACTTTTTACTCACTTGTGTCAAAAAATTGTTCTCAGGAAAAACGAAAATGATCCACCTAAGAACTGATTGTTCCAGAAGTATGTTTTATTGTTCCAGCAGTATATTTTCATTATTCCAAAAATGTGACTAAACCAAATGCAAAATTTCAGGTGACTGAAAACTAGCAAATATCTTAGAATAAAGTGCACATCGACGGCCCACATACTTTGGACATAGAACAATAATTATTGAAGGAATCATCAGTAATTATGAAATTATTGAACCAAATTTTATGATTGTCGCCAACAATGGTTACCAAACTTTAATTACTCCAGGAATCACCGGTATATGTAAATGAGTATGTACACATACTCAAGGTAGTTTTTCAATTACTTCCACTTTAAAAAAACCACCTTAGATATTACATACTGTATATATAGGGCAGCGATATATTTGGTACCCTGGTATAGAATAGTTATTCGTTACCGAGGTCCAACCGTGCGCACCCGGTCAGTCGAGACCAGGGGCGTGTGCACCAAACAAATAGGCGCATGCACCGGGTAGTGACGTCACCGTACCCTTGCTAATTTCCCACCAGCTCACGTGAGGAAAGGAATCTTGTCATTGATTGCTAATTATTGCCATTTTGTTTTACGGAATAAAAACAACATGCAACAATGGTGTTTGTCGACAAGGATTTTATATTTTCAAACCGTTTTAAGGAGTTGATTGCTGACAATTTTAACAAGATCCTACATGAGCTTTTTATGTGAAACAATATTTTTATAATTTTGCGATAAGGATTTTATATTTTGTATGGCATTAGGTTCTTTGAGCTCGGAGAGTGCATACCTGCACAACGTGTACACATTTTACAGTTGTGCTAGATTTTAGATTCTGGATACAAGCATATTACAGCTTGATATTCCATATTTCGAGTAGCTTGGAGGGACTATAGGTGCACAAACGTGTACATATAAAATCCTATCCTCGTGATTGTAAAAACGTGCATCTTAGTATCAAACTATTTTAAGTGCATTCAGAAAAATCTTGGACTACAAATATATACCTAGCACTCATAAAAACTATTTTAGATTGTTGTGAAGTTTTGTTGTCCATTGAACCCTTATATTCTAGTCTACAGCATGTCAACCTCCATTCGATCATAAAAACTATTTCTGAATATAAAAGCCTGCTTACTTGGGGCATGAGGCTTTTAATTCTTATAGTAAAAAGTCAATCTGGCACCATAAAACTATTATTGTCGTAAAAGCTCGCGACCTGATAAGCCCTTTATTTGCAACTCATTTAGTTGATCATCATTTTGCCATACATTCTAGTGATATGAGATCATAAATTTGGTAGATGACTAGCCATGGAAATGAGGAAATCTGAACTCGTCGTAAGTCATGAAGACTAGTACGATCTTGGAACAAAATGAATTATTTGAACTAATAAATAGGATATTTGCTACTATATTAAACCAGAAGTGCAACATAATACACTTTGTATGTCAAACTTCATCAAATAGCTTCGCTAGTTCTCGGTTAAGCCAGATTTTTGTTTTTGTTTATCATATTGGACTACAAATATATACCTAGCACTCATAAAAACTATTTTAGATTGTTGTGAAGTTTTGTTGTCCATTGAACCCTTATATTCTAGTCTACAGCATGTCAAACTCCATTCGATCATAAAAACTATTTCTGAATATAAAAGCCTGCTTACTTGGGGCATGAGGCTTTTAATTCTTATAGTAAAAAGTCAATCTGGCACCATAAAACTATTATTGTCGTAAAAGCTCGCGACCTGATAAGCCCTTTATTTGCAACTCATTTAGTTGATCATCATTTTGCCATACATTCTAGTGATATGAGATCATAAATTTGGTAGATGACTAGCCATGGAAATGAGGAAATCTGAACTCGTCGTAAGTCATGAAGACTAGTACGATCTTGGAACAAAATGAATTATTTGAACTAATAAATAGGATATTTGCTACTATATTAAACCAGAAGTGCAACATAATACACTTTGTAGGTCAAACTTCATCAAATAGCTTCGCTAGTTCTCGGTTAAGCCAGATTTTTGTTTTTGTTTATCATATTTGATCATAAAAACTATTTCACGTAGCCGTAAAATTTTACACGCTCTATTTGTGAATTGGTCATACTCCCAATCGATCGACATATAGACTACAAAACAGCTGACTTAAGCTATTGGAACATCAATGGTATTATAAGAGAAAGAGAACTAATTTTATATGCACAATCCTTGCTAGTAAACTTCATATTATTAATTTTATAGTCGCAATCTTTGATAGTAAAAAGTCCATCTGTGACCATAAAAAGTTCATGGTGACAAATTTATTGGTGAGTGCATTAGGCTTTTACGGAAAAAAATTAAATTGAGAGAATCAATATTCGCTTGAGAAATCATACTCCCTCCGCCCACAAATATAGTGGCATTCTAGATTTGTCCTAAGTCAAACTTTTTGAACTTTGACTAAACATAAGGAAATGAGTTTACTAGATTCACTATGAAATGAACTTTCATAATATATAATTATTTTCATTTGAAGTAATATATATTTATAGATATTCTTGGTTAAAGTTTAAAAACTTTGACATAGGACAAAACTAAAATGCCACTATATTTGTGGACAGAGAGAGTAATTTGTATTCATAATATGTGTCATGTTGAGGCATAAAAACTAGTGATTTAAAATCATAATAATTGGAAGGTCAAGGCATAAAAACCAATAGTCAAAATTATAAATTTCAAAATGAATAATAAGTAATGAAGATGATCACCTGCGCATGAAAAAGGTGAGCCTAAGAGAGACCATCGTTCACCTGCACAAACACACACACACACATAAAAACCTTCTTTCATGCCTGTAGAAATCTGCTAATAATGTGATTGTAGAAATCTGCTAATTATGCAATCCTACGTTGGGCACTTACTAGAGCGTAATTCTCAATAGGTTAAGCCATAAAGATTAGCATGGCCATGAAAGCCTTACGGCAGTACACATGCATGCCTTGCCGTGCTAATTACTGTCATGTAATTGCCGTAAAAAAAGTCCTGTAATTATGGAAGGTTATCAATAGAATCTTTTACGCCCATGCATCCTTTCCCATCATAATGAGTCGTACAACTAGGAATTAAATCCCCTGCATCCATGCGGGTGTGTGGGTTCAACCTAGTTAGTAGTTACTAGTTCCTATCATAATGAGTCGTAAAACTAGGAATTTTACTGATGAAACGATCGAAAATTACTGAATCACGTGCACATAAATAATTAAATATCACAGTAATTAATATTTTCAGGGTGTTTTCTGTAAAAATCACAAATTTTTGTCCAGTAATTTGAATTATACTGACAATTCCCTCATTAATTATTGCTTTATTCTAGACCCTAAGTGCTAAATAGCGCTGCCCTATGTACACATAGGAAGTCTCTTTCCTACTCCTAGATGTGTCTATATATATGAATAAATGGGATAGATCTTGAAATTTTAGTTTCTCATGTGCTTTTATTAAAATAATAACTCTTTCACAAAAAAATAATTTAAAATGGATTAAAATAGAAAAAAGCTCTCAAATTCGTCCTAGCAAATGTCAATGGTTGACCACGAAAAAGTGCCACCACGTTCGCTCTCTAGACCTACAAATTCCCACATCTACTATAAATCAGTGGTAGTCCTATATATCACTTAAAGCCTGATGTCTCAATCGCAGTGGTTGTTTATGCCTAAGGTCACTTCGAATAAGGACAGGATGTATCAAGATTTTTTTTAAAAAATATTGTATGTACACGGCGGGTAAGCAGTTCTGGACATGCCACAGACCTATTCATTATTGGCACAGTTAATATCTTCACTAGATGGGTAGAGTGCATTGGTAGAATTCTACTGCATGCCTTGTGCGAGAAATATATATATAGTCGAAAACTAGGAGCACGTACAGACCTTTTCGAGGAAGAGGCTATGAGCTGCAGCTGCTCCAAGGGGGTTGACCCTGAGCACGTGATCGACGCCGGACCTCTCCACGCAGTGTGCAGCGACGCTCTCGTCCTCAGTGATGACGACGACGCAGCTTCCACGGAGCATTGCGGACGTGATGTCGGTGTGGATCCGGTCCCAGTCTTCCGTGGACCTCACGCCGTCGAGCACCACCAGGGTCCTGCCGGAGATGGCGAGCATGAGCCCATATCGGCACCTTTTGATGTCGTCAACGCCGGAGAAGAAGCGGTCCCGGGCTTTCTTTGTGATCCCCGGAAGGATGTCGCGGGAGACGCCCGCGACGTCGACCAACGGGTCAGGCACGCTGGCCCAGGCCTGCCGCTTGAAGCCCTCAGGTCCGTCTTCTTCCCCAAGTATGAAGGCCATCTGGCGGCGGGGAGGAAGCAAGACTTGATCGTACACGGCCCGCACCAGCGCCGTCTTCCCGACGCCTGGAGGGCCCCACACCGAGACGCGGCGGCTCCTCGGGTCCATCACCACCTTATGGAGCTCATGTATTTCCACTTGACGCCCGTGAAGCCAACTGGGAACGGCGAAGTTTTTTATTGACCCGTGCTCCAGCATAGGCGGCACCTCCACTTCGTGTCCATCACTCCTAGCTTCCGAATCCTGAAAATTAGCTTGTAATAAGTTAAGTTTATTAACCCGTGCTACTGCGTAGGACACAAACATATATAGGGGCATGCATGTGCTCTTTATATGCGGAGTCAATGTGTTATGCCTACGTGAAAATGTTTTATTTGTAACACCATACATCGATCCATTGTATGTTTATTTATTTTAATGGATGTGGTGCTGTGTTTCCACCAATTTTGCACCAAAAAGCCCATGTCTCTTAAATAGCACACTTATGTAAAATTTAAATCTCCTGCATGCCATTATTACAGTGGCATGAACAGTAACATGTAGAAGATTACCTTATTAGTGACACATAAGGGGTGTGAGCTTTTTTTTTTAGTTGGCAGCATAAGGATTATGAAATTCACCATGGTATGTGCTGGTGACATAAAGGACATCATCTAAGAATGTATATATATGTGTGTGTGTGTATACACATAAGTAATGCTAATAGATGGAGATATTAAAAAAAAGAAATAACTCCATTTTACTACCCTCAAGTATATCCATTGTTCACTTAACCCCCTAAACTAAATTTTGTTTACTCTCCCGAACTATTTTGATCGATTCATTTCAATCCCTTATAAAATTTTTCTTTTTTGTTTCTCTAAGTATACATCGTGTTTGATGGCACATTTTTGTGGGATTATAGGTTAAAACACATTCATGTTTTGTAAATGTTTTCTATGTTGGAAGGTGTGGATACAATTTTTACGCTTGAGATAAAATAATTCATGAAAATGTTTTCAAAATATTATGGTAATTTTTTCTGGCATAGAGGATGATGTCATCTACCATCTTACAAAATTTGAGCTCCAAACATAACCTATACAAAGAGGAACAGAAAAGAAAATTTTCACTAAGGAACAGAAATAAAACTTACTGCTGCAAGGGGTTGTACGCTGACCACCTTATCGTCCCGACTGCTAGCGATTTGTTTAGCAGCGCTCTCTTCCTGAGTGATGATGACGACGACACAGCTTTTTTGTTTCATCTCGCACGTGAGGTCGGCATTGATCTGGTCCCAATCTTCCTTGGACCTCACGCTGTCGAGCACTACCAGAGTGCTGCCGGGGCGGTGCTTGAGGACAGCCTGGCAAGTGGTGACGAGCTGGTCACCCCTTTTCCAGGTGTCCTTGGTCAGCCCCGAGAGGATGTCATGGGCGAGGTCATCAGCGTCGAACTGGTGGGCACGTCGGCCCAGGCCTGCTGCGCGAAGCCACCAGCAGATTCGTCTAGTCCTTGCAAACTCTTGTACACGGCCTTCAACAGCGCTGTCTTCCCAACGGTTGGAGGACCCCACACCGCGACGCGAGGGTAACTCTGGTACCTCAACGCCCGAAAGATCTTGCGTGCTTCCTCCTCGCGCCTGTGTGGCCAGGCACCGGCGGCGGCTTTCTCCTCCTTGTTCGTTAACACAGAATCATCATCACTCCCCGCTTCCGAATCCTGAAAATTAGCACAGAAGTTTATTAACCGGTGCTCCTGCGTAGGCTACAAACAAGTTTGTAGGCGCATGAATGTGGTCTTTATAGGCCTTATTTTGGGACAAACCTAAGGGAGTAAGTTCATTTAATAATCTATAATAAGCAACAATATACTAGAAACATGCACTGAATGTAAAAACATATATACAAGAGCAAGCCAAGAAAATGGTGTGAGCCCAGGATCTTACTACGCGATAAAAGACATAAGAGGGGTGATCAGGTGAAGATCCGCGGTTGACAAATGCTCGATACGGCACCCCGGTACATAGTGTCGCGATCTCTACATGGTGCGTCCACACGATGACCCGGCTCCCATTCATCCTGTCTGGTAAGTAGGTTTTGATAGCATCCCACTCTTCCAAGCTGGACACGCCCTCTAGGACGATGAAGTATTTCTGCCTGTTGACTTGGTGCACGAACTGATTGATGAGTTGGATTTCTTCCATCTTTGTCAGCACTTCTACGCCTAGGATTTTCTCGCCTTCAGCTTCCCAGGAGCTCCTTAAAAACTGAGTCAGCAAGCTGCGGATGAACTCGTTGGGGTCGAAAGGGTGCACCAGCTTCACCCAGGCACGGCGCGAAAACATGCTGCTGTTGTCGTAAAGTGGCTGATGAAACGTAATGTCTCTAGATCGCCTATCGTTTCAGACAGGACACATATGACCCGAAGAGCCATATCCCAAGGTTTGAGACACTTGGCAATATCTGAGATGCCATTGGTATGGGAGCCACCTGGGGCGCGAAACGCCTTCGGTTTGGCGCTAGAGTCGGTGACGAGGCTGTAGCGTGTGTTCCTGTTGCTCACGTCCATCACTCGGGCCTTGAGCTGCGTGATCTCGGCAACCGCTTCATCCACAGGTGCCTCCGGTGCCTTCTTCATCCAGGACGGCAGCATCCGGAGCCACCACGGCCGCTTGCCGAAATCTAGCTGGAGGACAAACTCAATGCTGTCCTCCACGTCGTAGGACAGGTTGCGGACCTGCTGCACCCAGGTCCTCCCCACGAGGCTCTTGAGGCGCTCCCCATCGGCGGTGTTGAGGAAGGACTGCATCATCTCGAACTCGTCCGTGATGAATACCAAGTCACGCTGCACCGTCTGCCACTGCTCCTCCTCCTCCTTGATGGCGTTCTGGACCTTGTTCACCACAAAGTCCAGAGCCGTCTTGGAATACCCAAGGGCGAGGTCCGCCATTATTGCCGGATCTCGCCCCTTCCTCAGTTGTGTATGGTTGATTAATTTGTCTGTGTGGTGGAAGCTATCTAGCAGCCATGATGCTGCCAACGCTAGCTAGGAATGAGTATTGTGCATCGGTTAAGCAGCTGAATATGGGATTATAATGGAGAGGCCACGGCTAACTCGAGATCCACAAGTGGGCATATCTTTTTTTTCTTTTTTTTTGCAAGGATATCAATATTGACTTGACTCGCTGGACGGGTTTATAATTTAGGCTGCGGATAAATTTGTTAACTTAATAAATTGTGCAGCAGCCGGTGCCTCTCAGATCAAATAATTCGTCAGGCTCCAACTCCAATGAGCAACGACCAAGCATCAGGACAGGAGACTTGGTACCGAATGATGAGAAGAAAACTTGTTTGATTGGGGGACCGGACTGGAACCAGTGAATATGGTCACCTTCTCATTCTTATGGTGAGGTTACCCATCGGTTACCCATCCACAACAGCATTTTGTTTTAACGGTGCAGCTCAAAAATAATTTATACATCAATTGCCAATTATAGTGTGTAGATAATAATCAAACTTGACCTCATGCGCATGCATCTTTTTTCCCTTCATGCGACCATCTCTTGGAGAAAGAAAAATCACAGCAATAGATACTTGCACAGCTACAACTTTATGCAAAGAGATGAAATGTTGATCACCATAACATGTTCTTACACATAATAGCAGGTCCAAGTCTAAACCTTACACATAGTTAAGCCACTTTTCTTAGTTTAAGTGGTATAAGCAAAATGACAGTGAGAACCCAAAGTGCATTGTTTAGAGGTTACATCACTTATGTTTCCAATAAGCCATACAAGCATGAGGCCAACTTTCATCCAGGAAATTTCTCGCTAATCCACTTGGCCATGAAATTCAGCTGGTACTCAAATGGCGCCTTGTAGAAAGCTCTACCAATATGTGGGTTTTCAACCAGATGGCAATAGTAATATGACTTGTGTGTGTCGTCAAAACCTGGAAGGTCTTGCACCTTTGTAATCAAGTCAGATGGCAAATCCATGTTTCCTGTAGCACACTTCTCTATAGCTTGTGCCAGCCTGTCACCACTTGATGTGAGTGCACCAATCAGTCCCTCTGTGTCTTCGTTAGTTTCTGGAAGCCTTGCTCTCTTGTTGGGTCTGGTTGCCGATGATGATGCCCCATTATCCTCATGAGTGGCTGTCTCAGCATTGCCATTGCCATCACCATCATTTTCAAGTTCAGTTTCTTCAGTGCCTAGAGTGCAACTAGAGTCTTTTGCAAACCTTCCAGTAGCCAAGCTATTGCCAAAGATTGTAGCCATTTCAGCATAGTTCGCAAGTGGTTTGTTGAAAAAATCAGCATCAGATTTGTGATCCTAAAAATGATGATAGCAAGTAATGGTAGCAAGATTTGTGATTTGTTGAAAAAATCAGCATCAGATTTGTGATCCTAAAAAATCAGCATCAGATTGTAGCCACTTGCCACAATATCGCTTAGCTGAGACAACATGAAAGCAGACATTGATGCTGGCCAACTAGCAGGTCCACTTCCCTCAGCTCGTTCCCCTCTTCCCTCGGCCTCCATGTCCTGTCAATACAAATGGTAAAAAAAAAATGATATCTACAAGTTTCAAAACAAATATAAAAAGCAGTGAAAGCATGGCAAAATTGTTCACAAATACAACTAGACATTCATATTTGTCCATTGCAATACAGATCGATCAGGAATCATATTGTTCACAAATACAACTCGACATCGATATTTGTCCATACAATTACAACTTAGCAAGTTACAAATAATATTTGAAGTACACATCAATTATCCATGATGGTTTTGATAATCTGCCCACATCTGATCAGCAACTTCTTGTCTGAAGTTGACCATAAAAGCATGTTCACTTGCTTGGCCAGCCGAGGATGTAGAGTGGTGTTGAACTGGCCAATCTTCTTCTTCTATTATTAGCTCATCACTACCATCTGTATAACCCAATTGTGAATAATGCAGCAGGCTACAACAATATCTACTTGAGTCTTGAATGGGAAGAATGGTGTCGCATCATCAAGAATTTTGAACCTCCTTTTGAGTGACCCGAATGCACGCTCTATCGAGACACGAAGAGATGAATGCCTAAGGTTGAATAATTCCTTCTCATTTTGGGGTGGATTACTTCCCCATTCATTCAAGTGATATCGGACAGCACGGAATGGAGGCAAAAAACCAGGTTTAGCTCCGTACCCCGCATCAACTTGGATTTCGAGACTGATGGATGCTACGGTTCCTAAAATCTTGGAAAGAGAGGACTAGTGTTCCATACCTTGGGAATAGAAGAGGAGATCCACAGACTGCTACTGCTCAGGATCCACGGACTTGACGCAGGCTGCTGGAGATCCACGGACTTGACGAAGAGGCGGATCTGGATCGGGGTCGGAGGGCCGGGCGCCGGATGTTCAGCAGAGGAGATGGGTCGCCGGGGGAAGGAGACAGTGGGGACGACCACCCAGGCGAAGCAGAAGGGCAAAGGAGTCGCCGGTGCCGCGTCGGCGCCATCGCCGCCGGCAGATCTGGGCGTCGCTCCCTGTCGCCGCTCGTTTCCCTCGGTCTCAGATTTTTTTTCTTTTTCTTTCGTCGAGAGGATGGAGGTGAGATGGAGGGGGGGGGGGGGGGGGGGGGGGGGTACGAGGAGATAAGCGGTGACCAGAGGCATCACGCGCGCCGCACGCGCGTCCTCCGCGCAGGTGGGACGGAATGGTTCGACCGTTTTCGCGTGAACGGCTTCGTCCCGCATATTAGAGCATATTCTCTCTGGGATCGTTCCGTCCCGCTCTGGTCTCGCAATCAAACATGAAAACAAGGGACCAATCCATCCCCGTTCCGTCCCCGTTCTTCACGATTCATCCATCCAAACACACCCTAAAACCACCAGCAGTAGGTTGTGGCTTGTTCTTTCAACCAATGGATCATGGATGCATGAACCGGCGACAGATCGTCTTCATTCACATGGGAGTAGTTGAAACTGCTGGCTTTGGTTTTAATTTATAGTAGTGTTGTGTAACAGCTGGTGTCTCTTACCGCTTGTGAAACATGCATGATGACTAGGAATGCAACGATAATATAATAAATTGTGTAGTAGCTCGTGCCTCTCAGATCAAAATAATGGGTCGGCTTCAACTCCAATGTGCTGAGCAATAACGACAGAGCATGAGGACAGGAGCGCCGGCCCGCTGCCGGCGTAGCACGTGCCATCACAAATTATGAGCTTTGCCGGTTTAGCATGTCTCAATGAAACTTTTTTACGTATACTCCATCCATTTCAAATTGTAGTGTACTATGAGGGCTACTGCATTATTGTTGCTGCTGTCAGTGAATTCATGGGCTCAGACTGAGATTAAGGCATCAAGACCGATGGGGTTCTTTATATTTTGAAAGTAGAGTCGATGTAGTCAATCAGATGACATTGGCTAAAGATGGAAGATTATCATATCACATAGTTCGAAGCATGAAGAAAAGCACGTAGCTTGATCGTGCGCTAGACAACAGGACAGAGATAACATCAAGGTCAGGCTTGATCGTGCGCTGGGTGATGCAGAATTTATGAAGCTCTATGGTGGCACCACTGTGACTCATGTCCCTACGGTGGAATCTGATCATTGTGGCATCTTGATTTCTGTACAATACTCAGTTGTGCTTGCTGTGACGAGTGGCAGTTCGAGAAGGGCATGAAAACGTAAACCTTTTTGTTATGAGAATATGTGGCAGCGGCATGATAGTTATGTGGACTTTGTTGACCAAATGTGGGATCCAGGCGATGCACAACCAGACCTAGGGGTGATTAACAATACACTAAAGAAGATGCATGACTCACTGGTGGACTGGAATACAAATGTTTTTGGTTCAGTCAAACTACAACTCAAGCAGCTGCGGGAGGAGTTAGAGAAAGAGCGGGGATCATCACTCTATCGTGGGCTGTCAGCTAATGAAAGGCAGTTCATGCAGCAGCTGGCAGAAGTGGTGGCACGAGAGGAGATTATGCAAAAGCAACGTTCATGTATCGATTGGCTACGGGATGGAGACCGTAACACTGAGTTTTTTCAGGCGAAAGCTTCAAATCGGGCCCGTCGTAACCGTATCGTGTCGCTGCAGCAAGAAGATGGATCCCTTGTGACAGATCAGGAAGAACTAGAGTCGATGGCTATTGACTTCTATAAGCAATTGTTCACTGAGCAAGATGAACTGCAACCCGACTTGGTGTGTCAATTTGTTCCCCACAAGGTGACACAGCAGATGAATGATGAACTTGATAAACCGTTTTTGGGACAAGAAGTTAAAGCCGTGCTTTTCGAGATGTAACCAAATAAGTCTCTAGGTGTGGACGGCTTCACAGCCGGTTTCTTTCAAAAACACTGGGACTTGGTAAAGGATGCTGTAACGGGGGCGGTTCTTGGTTTTCTCAATGGTGGTGAAATGCCAGAGGAGGTGAACAGGACTCTTCTCGACCTAATTCCGAAGGTATCTAACCCCCAAGAATTAAGTCAATTCCGTCCGATTTCTTTATGTAACATCTTATACAAGGTCTGTTCAAAAGTGATGGCTCTTCGATTGAGAAAGTGTCTAGTTGAAATAATCTCAGAGGAGCAACGTGCGTTTGTGTCGGGACGACTCATCACTGATAATGTGCTTATCTCTTATGAGTGTATTCACTATATTCGTAAGAAAAAGGGGAAGAAAGGAGCTTATGCAGTAAAGCTCGACATGGCTAAGGCCTATGATCGCGTTGAATGGGGATATTTGCAGTCTGTCATGTTGGCTCTGGGTTTCTCTGAACCTTGGGTGAATCTGGTGATGAAATGTGTTACCTCGGTGAGCTTTTCAGTATGGGTGAATGGAGTGTTCTCGGATATTTTCAAGCCGTAGAGGCATACGGAAAGGAGATCCCATTTCGCCGTATTTGTTCCTTCTCTGTGCTGAGGGACTCACATCCATGCTGAACAGTGGCCCGAATTACATTTCTTAGGGATTGAGAGTGTGTCGTCATGCACCTTGGATTTCACATCTTCTCTTTGCTGATGATTGCTTGATTTTCTCAGAGGCAACAGACACAAGTGCTCGATGAATAGCGGACATCCTGGATGTTTATCATAAGGGGTTTGGCCAGCTGGTAAACAAGCACAAGTCGGCCATTTTTTGAGTGGTAATACTGAGCAAGCTTGTAAGGAGGAAATTCATGCTATTCTTGATATACCTACGGAAGCTTTGGGGAGATATACTTGGGCTTACCTACTGCCATTGGACGCTCAATGGATGGGGTTTTTGATTTCATTGGTGATCGGATAAGAAATTCAGTCAATGGTTGGGGAGAGAGGCAGATGAGCTGTGCTGCGTGGAAGGTTCTTCTGAAATCCGTGGCACAAGCTATACCGACTTACTCCATGAGTTGTTTTTCAAGCTACCGGCCAAGCTGTGTCAGACAATTACTTCTTACATATCCAACTATTGGTGGGGAAGTTCTATAGATAACCATAAGATTCATTGGCTTAAATGGTCTAAGCTTACGAAAACGAAAAGTGATGGTGGTATGGGTTTTCGGGAGATGAAACTACTGCGGCGGACGGCGGACGGCGGTGAGGAAGTTGAAGCCGTCACGGAGGCCGACGACGAAGACGCACTTGTCCAATGTCTCGGCAGTGCACAGCGAAGTCGCACACTCATCCCATGTCTCGGCGGTGCACGGGGCCAGCCGTGCGCGCTGGCGAAGCCGCAGGCCTCGGCGCTGGGAGTGGCGAGGCACGTGCGCGCGCACGCCTCTGCGTGGCCGCGCTGCGACTGGGAGTGGTACACGCCAGCCTGGCGACACAGCCGTGGTAGGCGTGCGGCGGTGCGGGCACGCGACGCGGACGGCGTCCACCATCTGCTCCGTGGCGTGGCAGCGCCGGAAGCCGGTGTGGGCCCGCAGCAGACGGGGCACGTCAGGATCGCCGCCGCCGCCAGCTTGCCCCGGCACGGCGAGCACACCACGTGCCCCACGTCCCAACGTCGCACGGAATCAATGCGTGCCCAAATGCGGATCAAAATTGTTAACAATTGCGATCGATCAACGTGTTTCGTTGGAACGAGAATGGTGAGAAGATGATGATTTAAATTATATACCTGGGAGATCGGAGACTTCAACGGGAGAAAGCAGACGCCTGTGTGGTGTACGGTCATGCCCCCGAGACCCGACGAATGGCAGCTGCGCGGGCTCCAAGTCCTCAACCGCTTCGTCTTCTGCATGCTGCTCATGTCCTTCCATGCCGCTGCTCCTATTATCTAGGCTCCACTACGCACGAGCTTTTGTTTGTGTGTTAAAAATTGTCAGCAATCAACTCCTTAAAACGGTTTGAAAATATAAAATCCTTGTCGACAAACACCATTGTTGCATGTTGTTTTTATTCCGTAAAACAAAATGGCAATAATTAGCAATCAATGACAAGATTCCTTTTATGTATCTGCAACTAAGAACAGAAAATGCAGCAAGTCTGCTGCACCAAAACTCCAGTCTTCCATGTTTACGATCATCCTGAGCTAGTGAGCTTGGCGGCGATGCTGCTGTCTTCTCTCCGACAGCTCTGCCAAATATTCCCTCATCCCTTGTACTAGCCAACTTCAGTTTCCTGATTTCGCATGCATTGAAGCTTCCTTGTATGCATCGATTGATTTGAATCATGCAAGGTTGGCTTAAGGGTAACCTTGGCTCTGCTTTTTCGCCCTCTGTTTGCTTTGCTGTCGGCTTTCCTTTGTCATTCTTGGACCTAACTGCGTTCCCTCCCACACGACCTTGATAGCTAGAGCTTCAATCTTTTTCGGATCACTTGCTATGGATACCACCGTCCACCATCCATCTCTGCAGCAACGATATCAATCGATTGTAGTGCCGGACAAAGTTGGTTTCTGGCTTTCTGCAAATAAGAGCATTTTGGGATACCCACAATGCCCAGGATAGGGTCTTGGCCCCCAACAATATATACCTACTGTGAGCGGCATGCAGAAGACCAAGCGGATGAGGACGACGTCGTGTGGCCGCAGTCACCATCAGCCTCGTCGTCGCTGATGGTGGACCATGACGTCATGACGTTGGACCATGCACACCGGCGCCCCTTGACTGGAAGAAAGCAACATTTGTTGGAACACTGGAGACTTCCTCTGAATCAGCATTGAATTCCTTCGAACAAATCAGCCTCAGCCTTGAAGGTTTCTTGACTTGCACCACAAAGCTACAGCAAATGGTGAGAATAGTGTGATCCATTTAAAGTAATATGAAACTAAATCAGTGCACGTACAAACTTCACATCAAAGTAATATGAAACTAAGTCACTGCACTACCTCACTCGTTGATGCTGTTTCAGGTCATCTTCCGTTTATTATATTCTCATAATTGGAAATGGCGTACTGCATCATTTTTTTGATTAGTCAGGTTAATACTACGGGCAATCATCAACTCAGATAAGACAATGCACAAATTCACCAAAATAAACTGCACCGTATGGCGTATGACTGCATAAACTGATATGATGGCACGTGGAGCAATTACCTTGAATGACTGATTACAGGGCGACGAAGTGGACGACATCCTAGGCGAGCACTTGCAACGGGAAGCTGCAGATTTCAATGAGGAGCTGGTACGTGGATCCGTAGGGACAGCCGGGCAGGAACGACAAGGCGAGCAGGAGACGCAGCGCAGCGCCGGTCGCTTGAGTGCGCCGTCGTCGGGACAGTGGATCGAGTGCTTCCAGGGGACGAAGCGCCCCGGCACCGGAGGATGGAGCGACGCTGAAGGATTGGATCCCTCCGTTAACGGTTAATGGACCCCATGCTATATAGGCAGATTAATGGCGAATAGAGGAGTGGGGAATTGACAAGGAGTCGATGTCGATGACACGCAGTTCACCCGCGGATCGATCCATTTTTCCAGGTCGATCCGGACCGTACGTGGATTCGGGTTCGGATCAAATCTGGGCCCAGGATCAATAAAATGAAACATCGTTTATTAATTATTTTTATGCTTTGGGATTCATGTACTCTTGAGCTGCGGGCTGGTGGTAAGAGAAAACTGGCAGTACTTTTTAGGTTCACCTAAGCATCATCTTCTTGCCATTATTTGTTCCGATGAAACTCAGATCGATCACATAACAGGGGCGGAGCTAAGGGGTGGGCCGGCCCACCCACAATTTTGGGCCCCTACAGCGACTCCCCTGCTTCCTCGGATTTCCTATACATAGATCGTCCTATAGTTTAGAAGTTGTAGATCGCTTTAAGATTCGTGCAAACAAATAATCCAATGGTCCACGTGAGCTGCGGGCCGGTGGGAAGAGAAAACTGGCTGTGCCACGTGTCGAATTGCTATTGGTGCGGGATGGGTGGAAGGAAATTGGATGTGACTTTGAAACTTAAAACGTCTTTATCTTTCAAACCATAAGTCCGTTTTTGAATCCATTTGAACCTACGTGTTCTTCGGAATTAATTCTACAAAATGAGATCCAATATGAATATTTTTTAATTTTTTTAAAAAATCGAATTTCTTGTCAACATTACTCATTTGCTGTTTCAACATTTAGTTTGCACTATGTCAACATTTTATATGTACTATGTCAACAATTTTTTTAAAAAAATGTTGTTACAGTATTAAAAAAATGTTAAACATATTTGAAAATGTTGGTACTGTTATTTCAAAATGTTGAACATGTATAAAAAGTAAAAATAATTAGTACGATAAACATGTAAACTAATTATTATGGTTAAAAACTAAAAATAAAAGAAAAAAATAAATAAAAAAATGTTAGATTTGTGGCCGACCCATTGGCTGTTAATGGGCGATCTACAACTAGTTAACTATAGATCGATCTCCATATAGGGGCTCCCCTGCTTCCTTTCCCCGAAACGGCTAAGCGAGAGAGAAGTGGATCCCGAGCGAAGCTAGAGAAGAGAGAGACTTGAGGGGGGAAAAAGCCAGGAATACAAGTTTGCGGTGACGCGGGGTGCCGGCGGGGGCTGCATGCGGCGGTGAGCCTGTGACCGCCTCGTTTCCTCTCCGGCTGCTCTCGCCTCTCTGGTTATGAAAGTCTAATCCTCTGTTTTGCTCGGCCAGTGACTGCTCTGCTTGCTCTTTGGGCGGCTTAACCCATTCGTATAGTGACTGCTCTGCATTGGTATTAAGTTAAGAAGAGTAACAATTTGATTCTTTCAATTTTTAATATCGGCTTGCAGAACTGTTGAGTCTTGAGAAGAAAGATGGATACATTGCTTCTTTTTTCTTAAACCGACAATCACAGCAAAGAAAAAATTATAATATGGCACTTCAATGTATTTTGGATACCTTGCATCTTGTATTTTGGATACTTAATTCTAATATGGCACTGATTGCGTCCGTGCCATGTGGGGCAGGTGGTGTGCTCGCTGTACCGCGGCAAACTGGCAGCGGTGGAGATCGGGAGGTGCCTGTCTTTCATAAGAAAACTAGTTGAGTGCCCGTGCATTGCTACGGATAAAAAAAAACAGGAAAATACAAAACCCCTTCCCGAAAAGGCATCTTTTGCTAGCTGTCTCATTTCATAGCTTGAACAATGGATCTACAAAGAATTTGGTCAATGATGGATCTTCAGCCATGGGCCCCCTTGTTTTTACTCATTTTGGTTCCTAGCAGTGGCAGGCGGAGGTAGTGAAGGCCGTGATGTTACTGCCCGCCACTGTTGGAGACCCAACAGTGGCGAGCACCCCTGATCGCCACTACTGGCGTCACTCTGCAGTGGCGAAACTCGAGTGGCGCACCGGCCACTCGCCACTGCAGGCTCAATTGGACCGCCACTAAAGGGCATTTTTGTACTAGTATAAGACGGATGACTATCGAATTTCGACAAGTCCAAGAGTCATCACTATCTACAGGCACGGTGGTCCTCTCCATCTTTGGTTGCTACTGGCTGCCGGAGACATACGCAGATCATGAAAATACGTTTTCTCAAATGGATCGTTCAAACGTGATAATACGCTTTGATCTGCAAGCCATATCGACACAGACGGAGAACACGCCGCCGGAAACAACCACCCGGCCTCATGTTGCCATCCAAAGGGATTGGGCTATAGATCATTAAAATGTACTCCCTCCGTCCCCAAATATAAGGGATTGATGGTTTGTCAAAGTCAAACTTTGTCAACTTTGACCAACAATATCTATTAAAATAAAAATTTAAATGGAAAATGTTACATATTATGATATATGCTTTTACAGTGAATCTAATTATACAATTTAAATTTTCACAATATTTCGTTATTAACAGTCAAAGTTTACAAAGTTTAACTTTGACCAGAGCTTCAATCCCTTATATTTAGGGACAGAGGGAGTAATCGTTAGGATTCTCCTAAGATGATTGTCTATTCAATTTTGCTGCATACTTTATTTATGATATGAATTTTTTCAATCATGCATAAATGGTCTAGAAATTCGGAAAAAGAAGAACAGCTAAATCCAGAGCTTGCTGACGGTGGAACGGACGAGATAGAGTCGGGCACTTTGTGCCGCAACATTGTCTTGTACTGCATATAGCGCCTGCACTTCGGCCTTGGCTTCGCACTGTTCCCAATCCAAGCAGCAGACAAGTCGCTCGATCAGGGTAATGGAGCACATGGGCGCAACAACTCCGGTCAAACTTACCTCAGTCTAGATAGTGGAAGCATCGATTGGCTGAGCAGAGGCATGGATTTTGAGCATGGGGATCTGCTAGAATCGATTCTAGGGCATGTTGGCATGGCTCCAGCTTCAGAAAATTCCGTAGAGTTTTTGGAGCTGCTCATAGCTAGCTCCAGAAATTCTTGGAGCTGAAACAATTTAAGAATCTTTTGTTAAGTCGTTTCCTTTTTGTTTGAAATTAAAACTAATAAACTAAAATATTTTAATCTATTTTACAAACTCCAGCTCCAGCATGGATCTCAGAGATAGAGCCATGCTAAACAGGCTCTAGCTCGAGCACATCTGTAAGCTTCATGACCCTTGGAGCATGAAAACCCCAAGGTATGAATGTTTTGGTGATTGAGTGACCAAGTGTTGGCGCTGCTTAATACGAATATTTTACCGCCAACACCATTCAATAAAAGCCATCATACAAGGATAAAATGAACATTCTTTTATAATTAATGGCTCTCCATGAGTTTTGTTGGAGTATTTGAATGCAGGGAGCAATATGGACGAAATTCACAGGAAACGGGGGCCAAAGCTCACCGGCCGGCCCAATCATAGGCCGGCCGGCCTACTCGGGCTTCCACCAAGGTCCAGCTCCTCCCCAGAGGCCTTCTACAGCTTTCCCACGTGGAATTCAAGGCCCAGCCCAATATCAAACAACCAACATTCTAGAACATGGGCTTTTGGGCCTAAACTTGAAGGCCACTCCACTTCTGCCGACCCCATGAAGAAACCGACCATTCTACCGCCATCAGGAGCAGATCAGAGCCATCCAGGAGGAAGTCGGTGGCCAACCGACAGAATCAGTGGCCGGCCGGCCCCCCTAGCAGGCCGGCCGGCCAACCTTTGCTCCACCGACGTCCCAGCTTCGGCCAGATGATCCCCACCGACTCCAGCAAGCTATAAATAACACCCTCCGGCTCCAGAAGCAAGACGCACCTCATTTGATACTTCATTCTAGTCTTTTGGTAGTAGGATAGTGTTGCTAGGAGAGAGTGAGTGAGAGGGAAGGAGAGCTAGAGGCCCCCGGCATGTCGGGACTCTACTTCTTCGTCGCCTCCGGTATGCTCCTCGCCTGGGAGTAATCGTCTTAGTCTTCCAGGCCGGGCAACATGTAAGAAGATTATTGGTCGGGCAATAAAGTAAGGTATTCTGCTTTATTTATTTGTGGGTTTCAGGTATGCAATGAGTATTTATTTATTTATTGCATAGACTAGCTTATTTAGAGCTCCACGCTAGTTGTGACGATAGGTGTAAACGTGGTGTTTAGACCTAGAGTTATCCCTGATTTGCTCGTAACCCCACGGAGGATGGTAGCCGCGAGTATGTGTGACAGGCATACCGGTCTCTGTAATCCACCACGTCCGGGTTATTGTTTTTAGTAGGGAGGTCAATAGCACGTAATTCCCCAAGTTAGTTGAACCTAATTCTCGGGTTGCTACCTTGGCATGCGTGTGCCCCGAAACAAATAATAGAGTAAGGACCTTATCAAATTGCCCAGCTACATAGCTTTTTATCATTAGATTGCCTGGCCAGAAGACCCTTTTAATTACTGCTACAAACTCCGCTCCTGTGTGCCACCTTTACGGATTGATACCTCTAGTGTTTAGGCTTTAGTACACTATACGTTCCCTGTGGATTCGATACCCTAGGAATACTCCTTGTGGTGAAAGCTACATCGGTATCCGTACGCTTGCGGATTAATTTCTGTTAGGCCTTAGGACTGCCAACAAGCTTTCTGGCGCCGTTGCCGGGGAACGGTAAGCTGTGCTAAAATTCGAACCTAGAGGCGCCCGTTAAAGGTTTTTATTTTGTTTTCTTTTGTTCTCTTTTGTTTTTCTTTTTCTTTTATCATATCATATCATGGACACTCCGTCGATCTTCGACGCCGCTGCTCCGAAAGGAGCACTATTGGAGCCTGCACCAGCATCCAAGCCAATCACAGCTGTCAGTTATGAGATTCGTCCAGAGCTGATTGCCTTGGTGAAGGGATCTGAGTTCCGCGGGGAAGATCATGAAAATCCGTACGCACATATGCGTTATTTCGAGAGGCTCTGTTCCACAGTTGTTACATCAGGAGTTCCGAGAGACAGTTTCAGATGGTTGCTGTTTCCGTTCTCCATCACTAGCAATGCAGAGCTCTGGTATGCCAAGCACGTGAGTGAAGCTCAGGGAGATTGGGCTACTCTCCGGAAGCTCTTCTGTCTCAAATACTTCCCTCTCCACAAGGTTATTGCTCTTCGCAAGAAGATCATTACCTTTGAGCAAGGCAGAAATGAGCCATTAGGAGCTGCCTGGGACCGTTTCCTGACCTACACTCTAGAAGGACCAGATCTGGGAATTCCATCCCAAATACTCCTTCAACATTTTGCTGCGGGACTCACTCCGAACAGCCGTAACTTCTTGGATACAGCTTCAGGAGGGTCGTTCCTATACAAAACAATTGAAGAAGGATTTGACGTGTTGGGGAAAATTCTCAGCAATTTGGGCTCCTATGATGCAGTTGCCCCTGAAAAACATGAAGAAGAGGCACAAACCATAGTTGAGACACCTTCAGTTAGCTCACCAGAACAGAAGAAGTGTGCATGTGTGGTACACCCCCAAGCAGAACCACCTCGACCACCACCAGCTCCGAAGGCAGAACAAGAACCGTTCTATGTCTGCCCCTCGAATCCTACGCTATTCAAGGATAGCCAAATTCTCTCCGAAGGACAGATCAAGTTGAGTCCACTCTTCCTCTTCTACCATACGAGGAAGAGGTAGACTTAACGAGATTCGGTAATACAAGAACTTACCCGGTGGAGAAGAATTGCTATGTTGAAAAGGCTGAGCTAGATGAGCTAGATTGGGAAGACAAGGTAGATCAAGACACACGTCTGCAGAAACTGTCTGCCGTCTTCAGCGAGGATTGGCTCCAAGAAACAGAATGCTCAGAGAAGGCTATCAAGCTCAATGAAAAGCCTGAGAGCATTCTAGTAAAGTATGGGCATAAACCACCAATTGAGGCTAGCTATGACTTAAGAGCAGGAGTAAACATTCTGTCAAAGCAGCAGGCCCAGCAATTGGCGGTAGACATATCGAGCCTTATACCATCAGGGAAAAGGCTGATATTCCGGAACAAATGCTATCAAGCTGAGGGGATCTTGCGAGGATTGGAACTAGAAATCAATGGGCAACCCCTGCTCATGAATTTCTACATCTTTGACATTCCCGACAAGAACTTCTTCCTTATTGGAACACCGATTGCAGCACTCACAAAGATGAGAAGCGGCCAAGAAGAGTTGGAAGTCCTAATGGGAAGACAAAGCTTCTCCATCGACATCCGAAGAGCACTCAATGCCAAGGCAGAGGAGAAATCTGAGAAGATAGATGAATACGCGGCCATAGAAGAAGCAGCGGCCGTTGAATTCTTAGAAGCTTCGCAGTTTGATACGGAGGAAGATGCACAATACTTCAATGAAGATGAAGACCCTTCCCCCTATGTTCCACTCAATAAGCATGAAGAACCAGCTCCAACACCTGTCGAGCTCAAACAGCTGCCACCTGGTCTCAAGTACAGTTTCCTCTTCAAAGATCAGACCACGCCTGTCATCATCAGTGATAAGCTGTCAGAGGAAGAAGAGAAGAAACTAGTAGCCGTGCTAGAAAAATACAGATCGGTAATAGGCTACTCACTAGCAGATCTCAAGGGAATCAGTCCAGAATTCTGCACACACCGAATCCCGATGGAACCCGATCACAAGCCTGTGCGTGAGCACCAACGACGCTTGAACAATGCCATGAGAGATGTAGTTAAGAAAGAAATTTTGAAGCTACTCAAGGCAGGTATAATTTACCCAGTTCAGGACAGTCAATGGGTTAGCCCCGTCCAGGTAGTACCTAAGAAGGGAGGGATGACAGTTGTGAAGAATGAAAAGAATGAGTTGATCCCTCAGCGCACAGTGACAGGATGGAGGATGTGCATCGATTACAGGAAGCTTAATAAAGCAACCAGGAAAGATCACTACCCACTCCCGTTCATTGATGAGATGCTCGAACGGTTGGCGAAGCACTCGTTTTTCTGCTTCCTTGACGGTTATTCAGGGTACCATCAAATACCTATCCACCCTGAAGACCAAGACAAGACTACCTTCACATGTCCTTATGGCACATTCGCCTACCGACGAATGTCATTCGGGTTGTGTAACGCACCTGCCTCCTTCCAAAGATGCATGATGGCAATCTTCTCAGACTTAGTGGAGAAAATAATGGAAGTATTCATGGATGATTTCTCGGTCTACGGTGAAACATTCGACAGATGTCTCCAGAATCTTGAGAAGGTACTTCAGAAATGCAAGGATGCAGATTTGGTTTTGAATTGGGAAAAATGTCACTTCATGGTGACAGAGGGAATTGTTCTTGGGCACAAGGTCTCTGCTCGAGGGATTGAAGTCGACAAAGCCAAGATTGAGGTAATTGAGTCGCTTCCACCTCCGAGAAACATAAAAGGGATCCGCAGCTTCCTAGGACACGCCGGTTTTTATAGAAGGTTCATCAAGGACTTCTCCAAAAAGGCGAGACCTCTCACCAGTCTCTTGGCTAAGGACGCACCGTTCATCTTCGACAACAAGTGCATGGAGGCATTCAATGAACTGAAGACAGCTTTGATATCAGCCCCCATTATCCAGCCACCCGATTGGTCACTCCCGTTCGAAATCATGTGCGACGCAAGCGACTACGCCGTAGGAGCAGTGTTGGGACAGACTAAGGATAAGCATCATGCCATCGCCTATGCTAGCAAAACTCTCACTGGACCTCAACTCAATTATGCAACCACTGAGAAGGAATTGTTGGCTGTGGTGTATGCTATTGACAAATTCAGATCGTATTTGGTTGGAGCTAAGGTGATAATTTACTCAGATCACGCAGCCCTCAAATATCTCCTGACAAAGAAAGATGCTAAGCCACGTCTTATCCGTTGGATACTCCTCCTTCAAGAATTTGATTTGGAGATCAGAGACAGAAAAGGAGTAGAGAATACTGTGGCAGATCATCTCTCGCGATTGCAGACGGAAGATCCTACTGGACTACCCATTAATGACTGCTTGAGAGATGACATGTTACTAAAGGTAACAAGCACCGACCCCTGGTATGCAAACATTGTCAACTACATTGTAGCAGGATATATACCGCCAGGGGAGGATAAAAAGAAGATCATCAGGGACAGCAAGTACTATCTATGGGACGACCCATATTTATATAAAGTCTGCACCGATGGTCTCCTGAGAAGATGTGTACCCACATGTGAGGCTATGCAAATTATTGACAGATGTCATTCATCAGCCTTTGGAGGTCACTATGGTGTATTTCGTACAAGTGCCAAAGTCTGGCAAAGCGGTTTTTACTGGCCAAACATGTACGAAGATACAAAGGAGTATGTTAGAAGATGTTCTCGCTGCCAGAGAGTAGGAGGGATCAACGCTCGTGATGCCATGCCCCTAACAAATAATCTTCAAATCGATGTCTTCGATTGTTGGGGCATAGACTTCATGGGACCTTTTCCAAACTCTGAGGGATATGAATATATTCTAGTGGCAGTCGACTATGTCTCTAAATGGGTGGAGGCTCTTCCATGTCGAAACGCTGACTCCATCCACTCCAAGAAATGCTCCAAGAAGTCATCTTCCCACGGTTTGGTACACCTAGAGTACTAATCAGTGATGGGGGCTCGCACTTTATCGACAGGACATTCAGAAAATGCTCTCATCACTCGGCATTGCTCATAGGGTAGCGACCCCATATCACCCACAGACGAGCGGTCAAGCGGAGACATCTAATAAACAAATCAAAATATTCTCCTAAAGACCGTCAACCAAATGGGCAAGAATTGGAAGTCGAAGCTGCATGAAGCATTATGGGCATACAGGACAGCTTACAAGACTCCAATCGGCATGACTCCATATCAACTGGTATACGGAAAGACATGCCACCTACCCGTCGAGCTAGAGTTCAAGGCTTACTGGGCAATCAAGAAATGGAACATGGACCTGGACCAAGCCCAAGTCAAGCGACAGATTCAGATCTCAGAGCTCGAGGAGATGAGGG
The DNA here is from genome assembly GCA_012490785.1 of Eragrostis nindensis. Classification (NCBI taxonomy): domain Eukaryota; kingdom Viridiplantae; phylum Streptophyta; class Magnoliopsida; order Poales; family Poaceae; genus Eragrostis; species Eragrostis nindensis. The sequence continues at coordinate 65,875 of JAAXCT010002085.1, forward strand.
AGAAAGCATACCACAGTTCGAAGCTCTACAAAGAGCGAACGAACGGTGGCACGACAAGCGCATTCGGGAGAAGCACTTCACACCAGGTGATAAGGTACTTATGTACAACTCCCGTGTTAAATTATTTGGTCATGGTAAGCTTAGAAGTAAGTGGGATGGCCCCTATACGGTGGTGGAAACATCTAACCATGGGGCCGTCACTCTCCAAGGTAATGACGGAGAGCACTTTAAGGTAAATGGCCAGCGCTTAAAAATCTTTCTAGAACCCTCCATGCCGGAACTCGAGGAAGTAGATGTCATCGAGTTCACGTGAAAATCACCATCTACGGTCTAGCCCCGACCTTAACCGAGCCATGTTTTTCCCTTTTTATTATTTAATTTTTCTTTATATTCAAATAAAAATAAAAATTTTGGTTTTCGGGGGAAACGCTGGCCGGCCGGCCAGGCCCTCAGGCCGGCCGGCCACTCAGATTTTCAAAATTTTTCGAAACTTTTTGTGGCGGCGCCCCCGATCAATCCAAACAGAATACCAAACCCTACCCTGCGATTCGGAGCCTATCTCGCCTGGAGTGGATTTTTCACCTTCTTAAACACATTGAAAATTCATTTTTCTCCACTCCTCCATCTCAAAAGTTTCGGCCATGGCTGAGAAAGCACCCTACCAGAGCTTCTCCACCATGTCTCCCACCAATTCCAATGCCCCCATTTCAAGAACCTCCAACACCGCCGCTCGGAAGCAGCGATCCGCCTATCTCGACCAATTTCCGGTCAGCAACGGCGAGGGATCCAGCGCGGCAAGGTACCTCGACTTCGTGGACACCTGGGGGGCCGAGCTGGAGGCAGACCTGCTCGCAGCCGGGGCAAACCCCGGCCGGCCGGCCTGCCCACCTAGCCGGCCGGCCAGCCCGAGGCGCGGCAGGAGCCCGTCCAGGGCGAGCGCGAGCCCAGCTCAGGGAGATTCCTTTCTCCCTCTGGTGGCGTCGGGAAGAAGCAGTACCGCGGCGGCATCACGCATCCCGTGGTCGGCGAGCTGTCCCCCAAGACGGGGAAATCTCCAGCGCTTCCGACTCCTACTCCAAGGGTGGAGATCGCGCCGGCGTACCCCGTGGTGGAACAATCCGAAGAGGATCCGGACGCCAGCCAATCCAAGGATGAGTCTTCCCATAGGACATCTAACGGTGCCTGGGAGAACGCTCCCCCCTTCACCTATCTGGGTGCTAGGGGCAAGAAGTGGAGCGAGAAGGTGATGTACTACAAGGCGCCTAAAGGGCTCATCTTGAAGGCTGAGTCGAATGACTCATCACCCGCGCAGAAGCTGCGTCGCCGTTCGCCGCCGCCGATCACCGGTCCTCCCGGCCAGATGGAGTTCAGCGATGGCGCCCATGACCCCATCAAGGAGCTGCAGATAGCGCTCCAAAGGATGGAGGCGCGCCTTGCTAAGGTGGAGGACAACCAGGGTGAGATGCACATGGATCTGGAGGACAACAAGGACAAGATCAATCTTGTCCGGAAAGGGAGCATGGCCAAGATGAAGAGGCTCTACAAGCTCACAGGGTTCAGCGAGCACTTCGAGGCCCCCTCACCATAGGAGCTTTAGGATTAGAGAGCGGCGCTTATTAGTTTGCTTTTGTTTAATTTCCCTTCAAATTCGTTTAGGTTTGCTTTGAATTAAATTAGGTTTGTTTAATTTATTTCCTTATGTAAAAGCGCCCAATGCTCCTCTGAATAAAATAAAAATTTGCCTCTTAATGTTTACTGAAATGAGTGTTTATTTAATTGATTGTTGGTTTATGTGGGTAACCACATAAACCAACCTCTGTACACTCACAATTCCCCCGAGCTCGCAGGATAAAAATGTTGTACAGGTGATTGTGCACTGCCACGACGAAACAGAGGCGGAACGGGGCACATGTCCCGCCGGCCGGCCCACAGGCCAGGCCGGCCGGCCTGGCTCGAACGCCGAACAGGTTCAAATCTTTCTGACTTGTTCTGTTATATCCCCTCTGCCTGTTTCACCTGTTTGCTAATAAAATAAAAAGATTTTACGAAGATAAAACCAAATAAAAACAAAATTCTTTTAACATCATCGGTTTTATGATAATGTTATTTCACAATTTTTTCTTGCTCACAATATTCTATTAAGGACGCTCTTGTCTATTTTGTTGTGAGGTTTGATATATGCTTAAATCTTGACTCCTATCTTTCCATGATTTTCTCGGAAATCTTACTTTGCCTTTCAATCTGACTGTCACAAATTCTCTAAAAATACCTATTAGAGCCAAACAAAGATAGATTTTATAACTCCTCGAAAGCTAATCTTTTTGTGGTGAGTTCAATTAAGGTTTAATTCTCTAAAGTTGCATGCACTCCTCAAATGTCAGTCATACGCCATTCACATATGATGGCAGGCATTGAAAGAAAATTCTGCCTTATTGCTCTCTGCCCCGCACTAAGAGGCTCCTTCTTGCCTTATGTATCCTGGGAACCTCTCTAAAAAAAAAAAAAAAAAAGAGAGAGAGAGAAAAGTTCCCCAATAAAAAAAAAAAGAAAAAGGAGGCAAGAAGGATTGATATATTCATTCTGGGCAGAGTGCATAAGACACAATCTTTCCGCCAAAGTATGAGTCATATCCAAAAGAATCATTTTGCCATTGACTGGACTAGAAGGATGTGCATTGCTCTTTCTAGAATTTCCCCTTAATTTTACAATATCTGCAGAAGATTATGCTCTCCTTACCAAACCCCAGATATAAGCCATATCAGAAAATAAGGAAAGCATCTTTTGAGTGAAGACAGGTTTTTCCACAACTCTGAGTGACTCAGACTTTGAGAATTCGTATGACACGATGAGAAGAAAGAGAAAGTTTGAAATCCGAGGGATCTTTGGGTTTGAAAAGGGTCTTTGATTTTCGCTGTTCAACCTTTCAACTTCTCAAGATAATGAGCTTTAGCCACTTCCACATAGTGAGCCTGAAGAAATTGTTGAGATAATTCTATCATATCACCTTGATGATGTCTTTTTCTTTGGTTCAATCTTTTTGCTCGGGACGAGCAAAGATCTAAGTCTGGGGGGGTTATTGGCGCTGCTTAATACGAATATTTTACCGCCAACACCATTCAATAAAAGCCATCATACAAGGATAAAATGAACATTCTTTTATAATTAATGGCTCTCCACGAGTTTTGTTGGAGTATTTGAATGCAGGGAGCAATATGGACGAAATTCACAGGAAACGGGGGCCAAAGCTCACCGGCCGGCCCAATCATAGGCCGGCCGGCCTACTCGGGCTTCCACCAAGGTCCAGCTCCTCCCCAGAGGCCTTCTACAGCTTTCCCACGTGGAATTCAAGGCCCAGCCCAATATCAAACAACCGACATTCTAGAACATGGGCTTTTGGGCCTAAACTTGAAGGCACTCCACTTCTGCCGACCCCATGAAGAAACCGACCATTCTAACCGCCCTCAGGAGCAGATCAGAGCCATCCAGGAGGAAGTCGGTGGCCAACCGACAGATCAGTGGCCGGCCGGCCCCCCTAGCAGGCCGGCCGGCCACCTTTGCTCCACCGACGTCCCAGCTTCGGCCAGATGATCCCCACCGACTCCAGCAAGCTATAAATAACACCCTCCGGCTCCAGAAGCAAGACGCACCTCATTTGATACTTCATTCTAGTCTTTTGGTAGTAGGATAGTGTTGCTAGGAGAGAGTGAGTGAGAGGGAAGGAGAGCTAGAGGCCCCCGGCATGTCGGGACTCTACTTCTTCGTCGCCTCCGGTATGCTCCTCGCCTGGGAGTAACCGTCTTAGTCTTCCAGGCCGGGCAACATGTAAGAAGATTATGGTCGGGCAATAAAGTAAGGTATTCTGCTTTATTTATTTGTGGGTTTCAGGTATGCAATGAGTATTTATTTATTTATTGCATAGACTAGCTTATTTAGAGCTCCACGCTAGTTGTGACGATAGGTGTAAACGTGGTGTTTAGACCTAGAGTTATCCCTGATTTGCTCGTAACCCCACGGAGGATGGTAGCCGCGAGTATGTGTGACAGGCATACCGGTCTCTGTAATCCACCACGTCCGGGTTATTGTTTTTAGTAGGGAGGTCAATAGCACGTAATTCCCCAAGTTAGTTGAACCTAATTCTCGGGTTGCTACCTTGGCATGCGTGTGCCCCGAAACAAATAATAGAGTAAGGACCTTATCAAATTGCCCAGCTACATAGCTTTTTATCATTAGATTGCCTGGCCAGAAGACCCTTTTAATTACTGCTACAAACTCCGCTCCTGTGTGCCACCTTTACGGATTGATACCTCTAGTGTTTAGGCTTTAGTACACTATACGTTCCCTGTGGATTCGATACCCTAGGAATACTCCTTGTGGTGAAAGCTACATCGGTATCCGTACGCTTGCGGATTAATTTCTGTTAGGCCTTAGGACTGCCAACACCAAGCATGAGACTAACTCATTTTTGTAGGAACACACTTCCATTGAGTCTCATGGAGTGATTGATTATCGTCCAATCCAATTATTCTCTATTGAAGATCATGATGATTGGTTGCCTCTACAACTTGGCCATTGAGGAAGATGGAGTCTGTGGAGATAAACATGGATCAAGATTAAGGATGAGCTAGAATTAAGTGTCATTGGAGTGAGAGGACACTTGGTTTAGTTGTAGGTCTTGAGTCCATAAGAAAAACCGGACTATCAAAGGGGATCAAGTTGTGCTCTTGGGATACACTGGTGCTTAGGGACCTTAGAGTGAGTTGTGAAGTCTCTCTGGCGGCACCGAAGTGACACAAGAGAAGATTGAGGAACCAAGGAAGATCGTAGGTTAAGATCATACTGACCGTAGGGTACGGTCAGTAGAAGATGATCAGGAACAGAGAAGAAGCAGTTCAGGCAGAAGATGAAGAGTGATCGTAGGTTACGGTCACACTAACCGTAGTTTACGATCAGTAGAAGTTGCGCTGAACAGAGAAGCAGAGTTTCTGGATTGGACACTGAAGCAGAAGACTGAAGATCGTAGGCTACGACGGTCAGAGTGACCGTAGGCTACGGTCAGTAGAAGATGGACAGCAGAGAAGATGGAGTTTCAGTCAAATAACAGTGATGGAGACCGTAGGCTACGGTCATCAGAAGAAGAATTGAGAAACAGTGCCGGAATGTTTCTGGACTGGAGAGAGAAAATGAGTTGCAGTGACCGTAGGCTACGACGGTCTTAGTGTCCGTAGATTACGGTCATCAGAGCCTGAGTAACGGCTAGTTGAAGACTTGAAAGATGGATGGAGACCGTAGGTTACGGTCAGTGACCGTAGGCTACGACGGTTAGAGTGACTGTAGACTACGGTCAGTACAGAAAAAGCAGCAGAAATATGTAACGGCTAGTTGACTGATTGGAGCCTATAAATAGCCATTCCTTGGCCCCTTGGAGGGTCTCTTGGCCGTGGTTATCAGTGAGGAACACTTGTGAGAGCCAAGAGGAGAGAGAAGAAGCACTTGAGCAAGATTTGAGAGAGATCTTTGGTGCTAGAGAGAAGAGCAAGAGCAATGTTTGGTCCCTAGAGCTAGTGTGTGCTAAGAGGACAGGTTGATCTATTACCTTTGGTCTATGGCAAGGCCTAGACCGGTTCGGCGTCGGTGATTGAGCTTTCGGTGGAGGTTCTGAAAGCCTTCACAAGTTTGTAAGGCGGTCTTGGTGCTTCCCGTGCAAAGAAGTAACTTGAGAGAGGGCCCGAGGGCTCACACATCGGTGTGAGACATTTCCTCGGAGCAGGCATTTCCGTCGAGCAGCGCGACGTGCCCGTGCCTTCACCAGGAGAGTGAAGCGTGCCTCAAGAGGGAATCACCATACGTGGGGGGACGGGGTCGAGTCTCCGACGGGAGAGGCCCAACGAGGACTAGGGGAAGGCATCATCCTTCCGATACCTCGAGAAAACTTCATGAGCATTTCTACTCCCTATCTCTTACTTACTTGCACCTTACTTTCCGCATTCATACATTGCAAGTAGACTTGTGTAGGATTGCTTGTGTAGTTGCTCTCTTGTGCTTAGTGGACTAGCTTCTTGATACATTGCGTTGCTTGTCTTGCTCTACATTGTTATCTTGATACATTGCTTGTTGTAGCCCTCTAGGTTGTGTGCCTTGCCATTGCTTTGTTGTCTAGTTGGTTATATCTAGTAGCTCTTAGCTCGTTGTTACCTTTCATTAGAATTGATTGCTAGGAGTTGCTTGCTACCTTGATAGAAGTTGGAATACTCCATCCTTGTATTGTTTAGTCTAGTCTACCGATTCACCCCCCCCCCCCCCTTTCCTCTCGGTATCCAAGATCCTTACGACATCCACTATCACTTTCTTCGTTTTCCTCTTCTGTCCCTAGATCCCTACGCCCACAATAACATCCTGCCCATGGCGTGCCGGCTGGGTTGGGCACCGGACGGTTGTGCTCACCTCCGCCGGGCGCTGGCTGAGCAGGGGCACTGGATTGAAGCAGAGACGCGGGGAGGGCACGTGGGAGAACGAAGTGCTGCGGGCGCGCGGGCCAGGAGTGAGATGGCGAGTCGGAGCCGCTCGGCAAAGATTGCTAGCAGAGGGGACTGGATGCGAGCTAGATAGAGAAGATAGGAAGAAAGAGATGTTGTTGGGTCCCTTTTTTCTCAGTATTTTTTCTTTTTTACAGATTTGAATGGATTTAGCTAATTTTTGACGTTTTGCAGCAATATATGCAAGAAAAAAAAACATATACTCACCGGGAGCGGAGCAAATCACGATGCAGGCTGTGGCAGCCACGGTTGTCGGGTGTCACGAACATTTTCCGCGAGACTAGCTAGCTGGCTTATGAGCTCATCCAACAGTACCTTAACTTTTATTATTATACCTAGGACTCACTGCTCGATAGACGGCAACTGCCTCGTTCTTTGTACTTTTTGCGTGGACGGTGTTTGGCTCGTCGTTCCTGTTGGGGGAGGCCCACTATGTCCCCTCCCCCTGGCCCAAAGGCCTGGCCTGCCATGAAGCCCATCAAGGCCCACGAAGATGTATAGCATAGGATAGGCCCATGTATATTGGCCCCTGGCCCACTAGGGTTAGGGAATCCCACCTTGTAATAAGGAAATGACCATAGTGCCCTGGAGGAAGGGCAATATGGTACTTGTAATTCTAGGGTTGTGGGGGTGTATCAGCCTATAAATACCCCCCTACCACCCTCAAGGCAAGACATTCAATACAAGCTCTTAATTACCTACATCTCTAGGCTCTTGTTTGGTCCCTTCCTAGGTCCTTCCCAGGGGTCCCTCACTTGTGGTAGACCCTTGGAGGATCCCCCTTCTACTATTGTGGGCTTGTAACCACAACAGTTGGCGCCGTCCGTGGGGATCGAACAAGAAGCCACGGCGAGATGACCAAGAGGACTGAAAAATCAAAAACTGACCTTCCGGCAGGAGGCACCCGGAAGACCAGGTCTTCGGCTTCGGACGAAGGAGTCGACCCGCTGACGACAATCCGCACCTTCCCCAGTGGCTCGACGCTTCCATCGGCTTCGACGCATCCTTCGGCATCGGACCCGGTGGTGCCACCTTCGGAGAACAACGCAACCGACGTCAACCTTCCAGCGGTGGAGGAGGTGCCCGAGGGCGCCGAAGGCTCCTCCGAAGACGAAGAAGAGAACATCGACACGCGCGACATCGAACGCCGCGACGAAACGATGGAACCACCTCGCAGGAACACCGAAGCCGAAGCACGGAGCCAGAGGGGGCTCGCCGAAGCCGTGGCCGAGGAGCAGCGTCTGGCGGAGCTCCAGGAGGCGTACAACCGCGAAGCTCGCGAAGCTGACGAACGGCTGCTGAGGCAGCGCGCCCTCGAGAACTTCGATCGCGACGAAGAAACGTACCGCCTTCGAGCCGAAGCTGCTCGCCGACAGCAGGTTCACCTCCAAGCGCAGCTGAACACCCTCCGACGCACCGGTCGCCGGGAGGCCGAGACGCCGGAACACCGCCAAGAGCGCGACGAGAGGCACACCCACTCCAGCGGAAGCAAGCGCCATGCAAGCTCCTCCGACACAAACCAACCGCTCTCCGCGCGGCTACAGTCTGTAGCGTGGCCCCGGAAGTTCATTTCGGCGAAGCTGCCAACCTTCGACGGCACCTCCGACCCCCGCGAGTTCTTCATCAGCTACGAGACCGCCATCGAGTCAGCCGGGGGCGACGACGACATCAAGGCCAAGGCCTTCGTCCTCGCTTCGAGCGGCATCGCCAAGACATGGTACACCAAGCTACCGGCGAACAGCATCTACTCATGGGAGCAGCTTCGGGATCAGCTCCAGATCCACTTCCAAGGCAATTACGCCGCGAAGGTCACGGCGGCAGACCTTCAGGCGTGCAAGCAGAAGGACGGCGAGTCCCTGCAAGACTACACGCGGCGCTTCATCCACCTCAAGTGCCAGGTGGAGGGAGTACCAGACTCCATCATCATCGAGGCCGTCACCAAAGGCATGAGCCTGTGCCCGGCAAGGTCCGAGATCCGAAGGACCGAGCCGAAGACGTGCACCCACCTGCTGCAAATCCTGGAAGCACATGCGCGAGCCGACGAAGACTTCCGGCGCGAGAAGGAGGCGCGAGCAAGCCAAAAGAAGGACCGGGGGAAGCGTCACAGCGACCGAAGCGACGACCCCCCGGATGACCGCCGAGGCCACCGCTCCCAGCGAAGAGAGGTCAACAACATCGACAACTCCCGAAGCCGGAGCCCGCAGAGGACGGACAATCGTTCCGGTGGCTCGCGAAACAACTCGCGGCACTCCGACAGCGGTCGCCGATACAACAACCGAAGCTCTCGCGACCCATACTGCGAGGTGCATGGCGTCAACCAGGGCCACACGTCGAAGCAGTGCCCCCAAATCGCCGCCTTGCGTGAGGCAAGGGAGCGCCGCGACGCCGACGCCGCGCGCGGAGTCAACGTCATACATGGGGCTTCCGGCGCGGGCGAGGCCTTGCCCCCGCCTCCGGATCATCACCCAACCAGTCACAACGTCATCCTGGCCATCACAGGGGGCTCCAGCCAGCCATACGCCTCGGAGAGGCAGCGTCGCGACTACGTGCGAAGAGTCAACCACGTAGCCGCCCACCCGCCATTGGCCCAATGCCGATGGTCGCACGTACCGATCACCTTCACTCAGGCCGACCTTCGCCCGATGGAGTACCCGCACAAGGACGCCTTCGTGATCAACGCCAACATGCGCGGGACGGAGGTCCGTCGCGTGCTTATTGATGGCGGCAGCTCCGCTGATGTCATCTTCATCGACGCCTTCAACCAACTGGGCATCCCCCGATCTGAGCTACGGGCCTCCGACAGCCCCCTCGTCGGCTTCGGGGGAGAGCCAATTCACGCCCTCGGGAGCGTGAAGATCGCAGTTTCCTTCTCCGGGCCCGCGGGACACCGCACCGAGTCGATCGCCTTCGACGTCGTCGACATGCCCTACGCCTACAACGCCATCTTCGGCAGGGGGCTCATCAACGCCTTCAACGCAGTCACCCACCACGGCTACCTCTGCATGAAGCTTCCGGCTCCGAACGGCGTCATCACTGTCTACGGTGATCAACTCGCCGCCCGCCGCATCGAGCATGGCCAAACGCCTGGCCAGAAGCAAGTGCACCCGCTCCGACGCGAGCCGAAACCCGAGACGGTCGAAGCGGCTACACCGACACCTCCGGCCGGCACTCCGAAGGCGCGCGTCGATGGCGAGGTCAAGAGCGTGGTCTTATCTCCCGATCGCCCCGACCAAGCCGTCCTCATCGGCGAGGGGCTCCCGCCGGAACTGGAAGCAAGCATCATCGACCTCCTCCGGAACAACAAAGACGTCTTCGCGTGGTCAACCAGCGAGCTCTCCGGAGTGGACCGCAGCATCATCGAGCACAAGCTCGACATCGACCCGAAGGTGACTCCCATCAAGCAAAGAAAGAGGGAGTGGTCGGAGGAAAAGAAAGTGGCGCTTCGGGCGGAGATCCAGAAGCTCAAGGATGCGCAAGTCATCCGGGAGGTGAACAAGTCCACTTGGCTCGCGAACCCGGTCCTCGTCAAGAAACACACCGGCCAATGGAGGACGTGTATCGACTACACCACCCTCAACAAGGCATGCCCGAAGGACGACTTCCCCTTGGCTCGTATCGACGAGCTGGTCGACTCCACGGCCGGATGCGAGCTCATGAGCTTCCTCGACGCTTACTCCGGGTACCACCAAATATGGATGGCCCCCGAAGACGAAGAGAAGACGGCGTTCAAGACGGACGATGGGACCTACTGCTACGTCCGCATGCCCTTCGGCCTCAAGAACGCCGGAGCAACCTTCTCCAGGGCAATACAGAAGACCCTCGGGGACCAGCTCAACCGAAACGCCGCCGCCTACATCGACGACGTCGTCATCAAAAGTACCTCCGACGCCGGCCACCTCGGCGACTTGGCCGAAACCTTCGCCAACCTGCGCAAGGTGGGCTTCAAGCTGAACCCGGCGAAATGCACCTTCGGCGTGCGAGCCGGCAAACTCCTCGGCTTCCTCGTCTCCAAGCGAGGCATCGACCCGAACCCGGAGAAGATCAAGGCCATCACCGACATGGAGCCGCCCAAGACCACCAAGGAGCTACAACGCTTCACCGGCAGACTTGCGGCTCTCGGGAGGTTCATTTCCCGCGCCGCAGAGAAGTGCCTCCCCTTCTACCAATGCCTTCGGGGCTCCGGCCCGATGCGCTGGGGGGACGAGCAAGATAAAGCATTCGAAGAAATGAAGTCCTACCTGGTCAAGGCGACCACGCTTCGCCCGCCGCCCCCGAAGGCGCCACTTCTACTGTACGTGTCGGCTGCTCCGGCAGCAATCAGCGCGGTCCTCGTGCACGAAGTCCTTGTCGGCGACAAGATGGTGCAGCAGCCCATATACTACGTGTCGGAAGCCCTCTCCGGAGCCCGCCTCAACTACAACGTCGTCACCAAACTGGCGCTCGCCGTGCTGATGGCATCACGGAAGCTGCGCCGGTACTTCGAAGGCCACGAGATCACGGTGCCCACCTCGTTCCCACTGAAGGACGTCCTCGGCAACAGGAACACGTCCGACACCATGGCCAAGTGGGCCATCGAGCTAGCGGCCTTCGACATCAAGTTCGTGGCCCGTAAAGCCATCAAGTCCGGCATCATCGCCGACTTCATCGCCGAGTGGACACCCGCTCCGACGCCGGAGACACTGCCCCAAGAGCCGCTCTGGACAGTACATGTCGATGGGGCTTGGGGCTCGTCCGGAGCAGGATGCGCCGCCGTCATCACTTCACCAAGCAACCAGAAGCTTCGGTACTCGGCTTCGCTCGCGTTTCCAACGACAAATAACGCAGCGGAGTACGAGGGTGTCCTCCTCGGTCTTCGCCAGCTTCGAGCCCTCGGAGCCCGGAGGGTCACCGTCTACACCGACTCCCAGCTCATCGCCGAGCAAGTCTCGAAGGAGTACATGGCCCGAGACCCGGAGATGGCAAGCTACCTCAAGATCGTCCGGAGCATGGAGAAGCACTTCTCCGGTTTCGACGTGAAGAGCATCTCGAGGGTACACAATCAAGAGGCCGATGCCCTTGCAAAGGCAGCAGCAAATCAGCTCCCGGTGCCCCCCGACGCCTTCCACGAGGTGTTATCAGAAGCATCCTTCGCTCCGAAGAAGCCGGCGTCGGTCATGATCCTGACTGGTGAAGACTGGCGCGCCCCGATCCGGGCACAGCTCGAAGGGCGCTACTGCGCCGATGATCCGGTCGAAGAGAAAAGGGTGAAGCTGCGCACCCGAAGCTATATCATCTTCAACAACATCCTGTACAAGAAAGGTGTTTCAGAGCCACTCCTGCGCTGCCTTTCGTTCGACGAAGGCAAAGCGCTCCTCCGCGACATCCACGAAGGCCTGTGCTCATCGCACCTCGCACCTCGGGCCCTCGTCGCCAAAGCGTTCCGGCAAGGTTTCTACTGGCCCACTGCAGCCCGCGACGCCGAAGAGCTCGTCCGCACCTGTCCCAGCTGCCAGTGGATGGGAAGACAATCTCATCGCCCAGCCACCCCGCTCCAGCCAATTCCTCCGGTCTGGCCCCTCGCCCGATGGGGCATCGACATCGTCGGCCCCCTTCCCACCGCTCCCGGCAACCTCAAATGGGCGGTGGTGGGCTACGAATACTTCTCCAAGTGGATCGAAGCCGAGCCCCTCGCCAGGATCACGGCGCGGTCCGTCCGCAAGTTCTTCTGGAAGAACATCGTCTGCCGCTTCGGCGTGCCGATGCGCATCACCGTGGACAATGGCTCCCAATTCGAGTCCCACCTCTTCAAGGAGTACTGCCTCTCCATCGGCGTTCGGGAGTGCTTCGTCTCCGTCACCCACCCCCGAGCCAACGGAGCGGTGGAGAAAGCCAACGGCACCGTCTTCGACGGCATCAAAAAATGCCTCCTTGGCCTGCCGAAGGGCAAGTGGGCCGAACAGTTGCCCAACGTGCTATGGTCGCTGCGCACGACTAAGTCAAGGCCGACGGGCTTCTCTCCGTTCCGCCTCCTCTTCGGCGCCGAAGCAGTCACCCCAGAGGAAGTGCAAAATGGCTCACTTCGCACCACTTCGCCGCCGGCCGACGACGAGGACGTGTCCAAGGACCTCCTCGAAGAAACAAGACTCCAAGCAGTCGCCAACTTGAAGCGATACATGGCTTCGGTGGAGAACTCGTACAACCAAAGGGTCAACCCCCGACACTTCATTCCAGGCGACCTCGTCCTGAAGCAAAACATCCACCCGACGTCCGTCGGCAAGCTTAACAGCAAGTGGGAAGGGCCCTTCATCATTTACAACTCCATCCGCCCGGGGGCATTCCATCTGATGGAGCTCGACGGGACGCCAGTTCCGAGGACATGGAACGCCGATGCCCTCCGCCGATACTACGTCTAAGGACTTAGCATCCGCCGGCCCCGAAGCCGTGTAGCCTGCGCGCTACAAGCTACCTGTATCTTCTTTCGGTGTGTTCTTCTTCCTTTCGGCAGTAGGGTGACGATGATCCCCTTAGCTGCATTCCCTAAGGGGCTATGTAACCGGCACCAATGAATGAAATGAGAAATCCTCTTTCGGTGCCCGATTGCAAGAAATCCAGCCGGGAGCCGGAGGCCAACTCCGGAACACGCTGAAGCTAGGCACACATAAGTCCTAGATTCCGAACCCTAAGGGGAAATCGATGCCGACGCAATAAACCGAGACTCCCATCGGTAATAGTCGAGGGCGGGGCATTCGTTAAAGACCCTGCGAAACGTGCACGAAACTAAACTAAGTCAATGGGGGGACGCCTCCGACTTAACAAACCTTCGTCCACTCCCGACGAGCAAAGGGGGGACGACGCTCGAAACGAGCTCACTTCCTCGCCGAAAGTAGAGCGACGGAATACCTTCGAGGCTACCTCGACTTCGACGAATTTTCGTTCCACTCCCGACGAGCAAAGGGGGGGACGACGCTCGAAACGAGCTCACTTCCTCACCGAAAGTAGAGCGACGGAATACCTTCGAGGCTACCCTCGACTTCGACGAATTTTCGTTCCACTCCCGACGAGAAAACGGGGGACGACGCTCGAAACGAGCTCGCTTCCTCGCCGAAAGTGGTGCAACGGAGTACCCCCGAAGGTACCATCGACGAACAAATTTTCGTTCCACAAAGAGGACGGGACGACGCCGACAATATCATCACACGCTCCAAAGAGCTTACATTTCAACATACGTCGAGCTAAACAGCTCGACATGAATGACAATACCGATCAAGTCGGCAACTCGACACGGGGCCCGAAGGCCCCCCTTACAGCCCACTACCGGAGCGCATCCCTAATGACGCTTCGGCCCTAGCTATCTCCTCCCGGGCTCGCGCCAGTGTGCGCCGAAGCGAAGCGAAGTCTGCCGGAGTCGATGCCGAAGCAACATCGGCCTGCAATTGCTCCAAGTCCACCTCGGCAGTAGCATCTAGCATCTTCGTCGTCGCTCGATACATCAACCACCTCTACCTTCGGAGCAACAAGAAGAGGAGGGTTCAGCGCTAAGTCCAAACAATGCGCTTCGCGACGAACTCGCCTCTGAAGCAAAGCTTCGGAAGGGACCTTCGGTACCTGCGCCATCAACCGTGCGTTTCGCAGGCGCAAATCCCGAAAGAAGTCCCCGAAGGACCCGCCCGGGTTACGCCGGAACCAACGGCGCCACTGCGTGCCCTTTACATAGTAAGGGCGACCCTCCGGAGCGGGAATCAGAATGCTTTCCGGGACGACGTCAAGGCACACTAAGGTGCGATTGCCTTCGGCCTCGCTCGAAACCTATCAATCGCAGTAGAAACGCATAAACATCCTGGACACCAAGTTCATCGCAAAAGCCCGAAGGGCACCTAGTACAAATTATGTACACCAAAAGGAGCATGGCTCGAAGCCAGCGAACTCACACCTGAGGGGGAGGCTGGGCCGAAGAGTCAACCTCCGCAACGTTGCCCTGGCCCGACACCGAGCCTCCACCCCCGCTACAAACTAGGGTGCTGGCGCTCCCAGCCCCGGCAGGAATCTCGCCCGACGGAGGCGTCACCACGGAGGAAGTAGCAGCCGGAGGCGGGACCGGAACGGAGCCGCCGCTTCCGGGCTTGGACTTCCGAGAGGCGGCAGCAGCGAGAGCAGACTGGCGAGCCAGCTTCTCCCCCACCACCATCCAGAAGTGCTGGCCGAGCTGGTTTCCGAAATTCTTCACCCTCGAGGCCAGCTCCCGAAACCGGCTCCCATCTCCAGCAGCCATCTCCGCTAACTGCGTCGAGGCAGAAGCGGCAGCGGGAAGGTGAGTGCAGCCCACCTGCATGAGCGAGCTGAAGGCAGCAGTCCAGGCAGTCTCGGCGCAGAAAGTGCCAAAGGCCTTCATGGCTCGGGAGGCCAGCTTCACGGAGCGCACAAGGCGCCCGATGCTCCCTCCGAGGTCGTCGGCGGCATGCTTGGCCGGCTGTACTTCGACGCCCAGCCCTTCGAGCAGGCTGTTGAAATCGCCAAGTGCTTGCCATGCTGCAGCGGCTTCCTCTTCCCTCTGCGTCTTGGCGGCACTCAGCAGCGCCCGAGCCTCCGACAGCTCCTTCTCGGTGGCGTCCTTCGCGCGGGTCAAAGCCTCGAAGGAGATCTTCAGGCTCTCCAGCTCCTTCAGGGCCTTCTCGGAGACCGCCTTCTCCGACGTCAAGGCATCGGAGGAAGCCTTCGCCACCGCCAACGCCTTCTCCAGCTCTGACGCAAGAGCGTCGCGCCCCTGCTCCGCCGCCTTCTCATTCTTCTTGGCGGTCTCGGCAGCCGCCTCCGCGATTGCGGCGCGCGCTCGGAGCCGCGCAAGGTCGAAGCCCTCAAGCGCCCCTTGCAGGTATCGGGCAAGCACCGCGGCCTGTAGAAGCAAAGCAAGTAAGCTCCGAGACAGTAACAGCAGCTAAGCACAAGGACAACAAACCTTGATTGCAAGCCCGGAGAGAGCCGAAGCAGCGTCCTCCGGAGCAACTTCTTCCAGGCCTTCTTCCAGGTCATCGAGCCCGTTGAAGTCATAGACTCCGCGAAGGACTTCGGCGGCCTCCGGTCGGTCCAAGAAGTCGCTCCACTCGAGACGAGCCTCCGACGTCTTCGAAGGGCCAGCCTGCTCGATGGGCGACCTCCCGAAGTAACCTTTTCCCCGCCCATGAGTGGGCTCTGGGCCGGCCACCCCCTCATCTCCTCCGGAAGGCTCTTCCTCGGAGGCTTCGATGCGGACGCCTTCCGCTAGAGCAACAGAGTTAGTGGGACTACCACAACCAGCAAAGCAAGAGTGACGGGAAGAGAGAACGATACCGGGAGACCGAGGGACTGGCTCCATCGTCTCCTCGACGTCAGCGGCGAAGGATGGCATGCCGAAGAACCCGACGTCTTCATCGTCGGAGTCGAGACTCACCACCTTGGTCGGGCGCTGAACCGCCGCGCCGGCGATCGCCGCTCAGGCAGCGTCGTCGGTGAGTTCCTCCAGGTCGGTGCCGTAGCCCAAGTCCGCGGCGGTATTCGACGCTCCGAAGCGCGTAGCAGCGGGCCGAGACCTCTTCGGCGCTGGCCTGCTGGTATCCCCGGCAGCGCGCTTCGCACCAACCGGGACACTGCGCACCGGAGCCAAGGGAGCGTCACTCTCGGCCTCCTCATCCTCCCCTTCGCCGCTGGCAGGGACGGGGGCAGCGACGAGCACCTGTCGCTCCGGAAGCTGGAGCTCCGGGCACTTGATGGCGAGCACCCGGTTGATACGGGGACCCACAGCAAGCTTCGCCCGGCGCGAAGCCTCGTCCGCATGGAAGGGGCCGAGAATCTCCGCGGCGCCGTCTTCGACCTCCCTCAGCGTCTTGGCTGCACAAACCACGTCAAGCCATGGCAATACAATCGAAGGAAAACATATACTGGAGCAATCTTACTTGGGAAACTCTCCGGCCTCAAGTGAACCTCCGGCTCTCCGCCCGGAACCTCAACAACGAACCTCTGCTCCCAGTTGCGGAGCAAAGGCCACACCCCGGCGGCGATGAACTCTTCGGCGAGGTCGCGCATCGAGAACTTCCGTGCCACCGTCTCCAGCGGCTTCACCCGGACTCGCCGGTCCCGTCCAACTCCACCGTCGGGTACCGATGGAAGAGCACCTCCGACATCGTCGACCGAAGGGGGCACCCCTCCTCCACACGGTAGTAGAACCACCCGGTGGTCCAGCGCCCCCAGTGCAGCTTGTACGCCTTCGCCGGAACGACGGCTTCGGGGCGGGGGACGAAGGAGATAACTCCCATGGATCCGATGAGCTCCTTCCCGTCCAGCGTCAACCTCTTTTTCACGGCGTGCGCATAGTGCGTCGCCGCGAAGGCTCCAGCGTGCGGCCGAGACCCTTCGAGCCAGAACGCCCACTCGAAGACGCTCAGCCGCACAAGTGCGTTGACTGTGAGCTGCTGGATCTCGAGGCCGAAGAGATCCAACACCTCGGCCACGAAGGGAGAGCAGGGCATCCGAAACCCAGCTTCGAAGAACCGCCGGTACAGAACGATGTACCCGTCCTTCGGACTCGGGGTCGTCTCCCCCTTCCTTGGCGCTTCGGCCCGGCCCCGCTCCAGGAGCCCATCGGCGGCCATCTCGTCCAGCACCTTTGAGTCGACCGTGCTGCGGTCGACGAACGGCGACGCCGAGAGGCGATCATCGATGCGAACGCGCTGCGAGGCGCTGGTCTTCCCCTTCCGAGCCATCTCCGACGCCAGCGCGACGACTTGGAAGCAACTCGCTCAAGCAACGAAGCGCGCGGGAGCAACAAGAACGCCGAAGCAGGCTAGCTGAACGGCAGCGGTGCGGTTGGAGGAATGACTGGCGGGGTCAAAACCTGGGCGCCCGGGCGGTAAATATATAGTCCCCGGTGAATCGGTCTGACCGTCCGATGAAGGATCAACGGCCGCAGATCCGCCACGCAATCAGACGCGTCCCATCATGCGAAACGGCGTCGCATCGCGATCCGCGCCCAGTCCCAGTAAATGAGACGGCGCCGCTCCGCAATTCGCGCCGAGCATTAAAGACACCTTTAACAGGTAGCCGGCAGCTACCTTCGCGCCATCAGCGCCACTTTCGGCGACCGCGACCTTCGGCCATCGCGGTGATTTAGCCGGCAGCTATCTCCGCGCCACCACCGAACAACCTTCGGCGAACGCGCCCTTCGGCAAACACGGCGCCATCGCCTGAAGCAACCATCGGGCCATCGGCGGCAATCCTCGTCGACCACCGTACCTTCGGCGACCGGACCTTCGGTGTCGGAACCTTCGGCGACCGGACCATCGGTGTCGGGACCTTCGGAACCGAGATCTTCGGTATCGGGAGCTCCGGAAGGCGACCTTCGGAAGCAGGACCTTCGGAGGCGCGTAGAAGGCTCCCCTTCTGAAACCAACGCAGACCAGACCTTCGGAGCGCCGAAAGAGGGGACGACGGGCGGACCTCCGGATGGACACAGTTTCGGCCCTACCGAAGGTGGATCTCGACTGTGTGGGGCTAGCTGTTGGGGGAGGCCCACTATGTCCCCTCCCCCTGGCCCAAAGGCCTGGCCTGCCATGAAGCCCATCAAGGCCCACGAAGATGTATAGCATAGGATAGGCCCATGTATATTGGCCCCTGGCCCACTAGGGTTAGGGAATCCCACCTTGTAATAAGGAAATGACCATAGTGCCCTGGAGGAAGGGCAATATGGTACTTGTAATTCTAGGGTTGTGGGGGTGTATCAGCCTATAAATACCCCCCTACCACCCTCAAGGCAAGACATTCAATACAAGCTCTTAATTACCTACATCTCTAGGCTCTTGTTTGGTCCCTTCCTAGGTCCTTCCCAGGGGTCCCTCACTTGTGGTAGACCCTTGGAGGATCCCCCTTCTACTATTGTGGGCTTGTAACCACAACAGTTGGCGCCGTCCGTGGGGATCGAACAAGAAGCCACGGCGAGATGACCAAGAGGACTGAAAAATCAAAAACTGACCTTCCGGCAGGAGGCTCCTTGGTCCGCCGGTCGATTGCCGCCCCCGCGGCTAGCCATGTCAGCACGGTTCGCCGCGATTCCGACGGCTGTCGCCGGCGGACGGCGGCGAATCGATTCGTCCAGGGGTGGACGATGCGGCCGAAGGCGCGCTGCAGGTGAACGAGGCAGTTCGTGCTCGGGTGACCCCATCCAGGTGAGGATAAGGTTCCTCTTTTTTTTCCTTATTTTTTCAACAATTTTTTGGCTGGTCAAACATGCATCAATTTGTGATATTCTTCCACCAAAAAACATCCCTCCATCAATACTACTCGCACAAATTTTTGTTTCAAATTTTCTTAAACTTTCAATTTTTTCAAATTTTAAACCGATTTACCGGTCAACCGCCCGAACCGGACCGGACTGGTTTGGGTGGTAACCGCGGTTAACCGATCGGTTTTTCAAACCCTGCCCACACAAGCCAAGAAGAACTTAGCTCTTCAAGTAGAGAGCTCTACCAAGAAGATGAAGGGCAAGAAGGTGATAATTGAGGAGTCAAGTGACGAGGATGATGATGATGAGGAGGAGAGTGAGAAGATAGAGCTTGATGATGACACACTTGCATTGGTCATGAGGAAGTTGAGACCATTCAAGAGAAGGCCCTTCTCCAAGAAGGATGTTGTCTGCTACAATTGTGGCAACAAGGGTCACTTTGCTAAGGAATGCACCAAGCCTAGCAAGAAGAAGGATGATAGTGATGATGAAGAGTATGAGTCAAGGTCCAAGTTTAAGAAGAAGAAGTTGGTGATGAGGGACAAGACCAAGAGCAAGGACAAGAAGCGGAGTCCTCACAAGAGTTTTATTGTGGGTGAATAGATCACCGATGATGAGGATAAAGACTCAAGCGATGAAGAAAGTGATGACTCCAAGAAGAAGAAGCAAGTGGCTAGCATTGCCCTCACCAACAACATCAAGACCATCAAGACCTCTCTACCTCCACCACCGATATGCTTAATGGCTAGAGATCTTGAGGGTGAGAGTGATATTGAAGAGGATGATCTTCCATCCTATGAGGAACTAGTGCTTGCACTCACTCAAGCTCAAAAGATCATCAACAAGAGGAACAAGGAGCTATCCAAGTTCAAGGAAGACTACAAGGAGCTTGACAAGCTCAAGGAGGAGATCAAGGAGCTTGATAAGCTCAAGAAGGAGGCCAAGGAGGTTGCAAGGCTCAAGGAGGAGAACAAGGCTTCGGTATGCCATGTTGGTAAGCTTGAAAGTGAGCTCAAGGAACTTCATATTGCTCATGAGACTCTGTACAAGGGCTATGGAAAGCTCAAGTTGGACTATGTAGAGCTTCATTAGAAGTATGAGTCTCTTGAGACCACATGTCAAGCTATCAATCTTGATAAGTTCACTTCTCCTAGTTCATCTACTACTAATGCATCTACTTCTACTTGTGATGAACTAACCCTCTCACTTGAGAGTTCTTCTCTTGATGATAACATTTTGAAGGAATACCACAAGCTCAAGCAAGAAAGAGAAATGGTGATGGATGGGTTTGAGAGGCTTACTAGAGGAAGGGAGATTCAAAAGCAAATTCTCTCCAAGAACCTCTTGAACAATGTGGGGCATAGAGGACTTGGCTCCTATCCCTCCACCATCGACACCATTGGGAAGGATGACACAATCCCCTCATGGGTTGTTCCACTCTTGGCCGATGACTACTATTGTGAGAAGTGTTGCCAAGATGGACACACCAACAAGGATTGTCCTAAGGTAAATGTTCCTAAGGTTTTGCCTAACCCTAACTTGTTTCATGGCAACGTGCACTACAAGCTTTTTAGGGACAAGAATGGGAAGGTGAAGGCCAAGGCTCTTGGACAACCGAACCAGACCCACATGTTGAGGAGGATTTGGGTGCCCAAGTGTATTGTTGATCTTGAGAGGCCAACCAAGTACAAGTGGGCCCCAAGGATCAAGACCTAGAAGGATGATGATGGTGGTGGACCATGAAGCTACAAGAAGATCACTTGGTGTCCACCACAAGCAACAAGGGCTTCATCGACAAATCTACTCATCAAGGAGGTTACCTTGTACATTAGTAGTTTCTTTTCTTGTCATGCATAGTAGATAGTCTCTCCTTTGTGAACTAGTTGTTTGCATACATGCATCATGTGTAAATAACTAAAAGAAAAGAACAAAAAAATTAGTTCAATGTCTAACTTTCTCAATATAGCTATGAGCAAGGGGCAGTGCTTGAGATTGGGATGGCTTGAATTCTCTCAAGGCAAGTTGGTATGGTTCATAGTGAGTAAGTGTTGGCGATCGTTAAACATGTTTTGACCGCCACCCTACCGGTAAATAAAAGCATAACACCAAGATTTTGTGCATAGTAGATAGGATTAATGCTACTCCACAAGTTTTGGTGGATATTTGGATGCAGGAGTGAATAATGGAGGAAAGTGGGCCCAGCCAGGGAAATTCCCTGGCCGACCGGCCCCACCTGGTGGCCGCAGGCCCCGGTCTTCCTCCTGTGGGCTGGAAACTGGTCCACCACGCACAATTCAAGGCCCAGCCCAGCAGATTCCACCGCCATTCCAGAAGGTGGGCCATTTGGGCCTTAACTTGGCCCCCACTGCAATTCTGCCGACCCCACGAAGAAGCCGACCTTCAGACCGCCTTCAGGGAGTGATCTGGAGCGTCCAGGAGCAAGACGGTGGCGAACCGCCACAGGGGACGGCCGGCCGACCTTGGCGCCACCGCCTCTCCAGCTTCGGCAGCAACGCTTCCACCGCCATGGAGATCTATAAATAGGACCCCTCGGCCACAGAAGCAACTCGCACCATCACACTTCATCCAATTGTTTCATTTTCTTGTTTAGTAGTTACTTTGGGAGTTAGAGTGGAGTAGAGTAGAGTGAGAGCTCTCTCGGGCTTCCGGAGTCTTCTCGGAGTTTTGGTATAGCTCTTTGTATCCTTACTCTTTTAGGGATATTCTTTTATTTAATATATAATTAGTTTTATCTTTATTTATTTCTTTTAGTATTTTTTTCTATTTAATTTATTTATTCTGTTAAGTAAGTGCTCGTAGAAGTCTTGTTGTGGGATTCGTGATTGTTGGAGTAGGCAAGTACGAGAGAGTGCTGCCGTCGGAGATGACGTCCGGTGAAATCTGTGCTTGTTTATTCTTAGATAGGGCTGCTCCGTTGATCAAGAGTAGTCCCTCTAGGTGGGTTGTAAGCATGGAGCTTAGAGCTTGGCCTATGCACACTTGGCACCCAACCCCACGGAGGATGGTAGCCGCGAGTGTATGTGACAGCTGCACCGGTCTCTGTAATCCACCACGTCCGGGTTGGACTCAGCAGGGTCTTAATTATAGCATACGGTTCCCTAGGTTTGAACTAGCAACATCGGTTAACCTAGCACGTGTGTGCCCCGAAACGACATGAATTGTATGTATATGAGCTTAGCTAGAGTAGATAATCTTTGTAGACTTGACTGCTAAAAAGAGTAAATAATAGATGAACATATAGGAAGTCTTAACTCTATCTCGTTGCTCTCCCAAATGTATACTACAGTTTTGTTTCTTTTATCACTTCGGATTTGAGGATGTGTGTGCCACCCTTATCTATCATGCCCATCTTACCCCCGTCTCAAGTATAGTTGATACATTATTCCTTCTCCAAATTATTCAATGCATTGCTACTATTATGCTCCCTTTTGCTCTAATTCCCTGCGGAAATATAAATACGATAACCCTGGAATACTCCAAGGTGAAATGCTACAATGGTGATCCGTGCGCTTGCGGAATTAATGAATTTAATTTTATCGCATAAGAACCGCCAACAGTAAGCTTGAGAGAGGTTCAAACTTGACATTAAGTAGGTTTTCCTTTTATGCAATGTTCTTAATCTTGCTTGCATATCACATGGCATATTTATGTTTTCTTGCATCTTGTATAATATGCTTGTTCATGCATTGCATATAGAAAATCACAAAGGAGGTCGCACACTTAGAGGAAGAACTTCATTCTCAATATGATGCCTCATCTCAATAAGTGTGACAAGAGAAAATAATTGTGCGCTTCATGCCCATTGAGCTTTGTCATAATGAGCCCCAAGGTTAAATCTACTTGTGCGGTTCATAGGCAATGGCTCATACATACCCATTCGAATCTTTTCTCCATTTGGTTCTTATTCGATTTGGATCTTATTTGCCTATTTCAAAAATATACTATAAGCCTATGTGCATCCTATATTGGATAATTGCAAATGAGTGTTTGAGAGTTCCCTTTCTAGTCCATACATGGTGTTTATTTGGTTTTTGAGTGAGATGTTTGGACTTAGAAAGAAAATTCCTTGAAAATCAGCTTTTCTGGTACTAACCATACCCTACGGTCCAGTGACCGTAGCCTACGGTGTGCACGAAGTGCACAGTCCACTGGCGCCCAGGGCAGGCTACTGACCGTAGCCTACGGTGCTAATGACCGTAACCTACGGTCAGTAGAAGTGACTACCAGGGGTGATTCTAGTGACCGTAGCCTACTATCACTACGACCATAACCTACGGTCAGTATATTTGAAACGGTAAAATTCCCAATTCACCTCGGCCGTCGATTTTCGTTCTGATCAGATCCAGGCCGCCCATTTCCGTTTCGATTCCTGTTGACCTACATTTACCGTTACTGTGCAAGTGTCGACGCCGCCGTTGCCATTCGCGCACGCACCGCCTCACCTTCATCTCCGTCGCGCCATCTCCGTCGGACATCGTCCTCGCCGTCGACCACCCAGCAGCGTCGCGCCGCACCCGCACAGTCGCTCTGCTCCACTCGCGTGCCAACGCCGTCGTGCCACTCAAGGCCGCTGCCGACAGCCGCCTGCATCCGCGCCGCTCCTCCCTTGTCCGCACTGCGAGCCACGCCGCTCCGGCCCGCCGCCGCTGGGTACCGCGCGTCCGGCCTCAGCTGACACACCGAGTGCCTCGTAGCGACCAATCACCAGCCGCTGCTACACCAGCCTGCTTGGTCCTCGCACCCGACGAGAAGAAGTTCAAACCAAGCCCAAAATCAATCTTTTGTGTCTTCTTCCTCAACTCCGGCAATCGGTGAGAAATTCCGGCAATTTTCTATTGCACAGTAGCGATTCCTATCTAGGGTATTGAGCCTATCTACCTTGATCGTTGAAAATCCCTAGGAATTGTTGCAAAGTTCCAACCTTTATTGGAATTAGGGCATAATTCCTTTGTTTGAATTGCAATTTAGGTCGATCATGTGTCATATTAGTCGTAAAGATTGTATCTTTGATATTGCACATGATTGTTGACTGTCCTTGTACCATTAGTTCATAAAAATTCGATCTTTTGCTATGGTACATTGGTAGTTTTGCATGTTAGGTGTCATATGATTGTCATTGCTATTCTTATATGACACTTGACATGATAGTGACATAATTGCTGCATTTTCATATCCTATATCCCTAGTTTGATCCTCGATTAGTGTCGTGTAATTGCATTTGCTTATCTATTATGTGACACTAGTTGATCTCCACCATAATCGACAATGCCGTTGTTTTACTTTGATTATATTGTCGGCATTGTGTCCTTCATCTCTGTGCTAGGGTATCTCTAGTTTACGCACTTACCTATGGATTCTTGCTTATAAATGATAGTAGATTACTCTATAACTCATATACCCTGTCTATTCCTATCGTGCAGTGACAGTTGGGCAGCTTACAGAGTCAGTGGCAGTTGACAGAGCAGTTGGTCAGTGGACGGATTTAGGGCCAAGCCCTTGATCCTATCTTTGCAGAGACAGCTTGTCAGTGGACGGGTTGGTGAGCCAAGCTCACTCACCCTATCTTATCAGCCAACAGTTGGTCAGTTGACAGCTAGCAGAGATGGCAGGTGACAAGGGCAAGAAGATTGTTGAGCCGAAGGCCAAGAGGCCTAAGAGGACTGCAGAGGAGAGGGAGTGGGACAGAGCACTCCGAGCACCAGACGTACCTCTCAGAGCACCCACTGCCTTCCAGATCAGAGAGGCTGCAGCAGAGGTGCAGGGGGAGCAGCTCCGGAGGTCCACTCGGTAGAGGACTCAGGTTTCACCGCTTGTTGCTGAGGGACAGGGAGGCTCGCGGAGGACTCCGATCTCTCTACAGAGAGGACCAACAAGGACCGCGGCCAGAAGCTCACAGCCAGAGCCTAGCTTCAGCTCCTTCTCCAGCACAGACTCAGACGCTACTCCTGAGGGTCCTACCAGAGAGGACATGCAGCAGCAGACAGAGGAGCAGCTCAGGAAGAGGAGAGCAGGTGCCTTGACAGCTATGGCACGTGCTAGTTCCCTGCACTCTATCTTGGACAGGGATATCACTGAGGTTGAGACCAAGACCATCAAGAATCACAGGTTTGTGGCAGAGAGCAGTTGGGCACCACAGGTTAGAGATGTACTTGCTGATCCCTACTGGACCCAGTTCCAGAAGAAGCTTGCTGAGGAATTTCACCGTACTCTTTCGACGAAGGGTGCTAGGGACTTCTTTGGACACCACCAACACACCACAGTCGACTTGCTCTCTAGTTGTTCTGGTGTCGATTTTGCTGAGCACCTGTCCTATCTCCCAGGACTTGAGTTTCTGTTGACCACACCTTTCAGGATGGGAGATGGTGTGGTTATTGAGTTCTACTCTTCACTATGGATTGCTCCTGACAGATCAGCTATCTGGTTCACTTACAGAGGACGCCCACAGAAGCTCTTCAGGACAGATATACTTACAGCCTTGATGACTGTCAGTGCTCACAAGACCAGGGTCTTCGACCTGGCTCACCCAGGTGCAGCTCCACCCCGTAGGCCAGTTGGAGGTGTGGAGCCGAGTGATGAGTGTTGAGTATTGCTTTCCCTCCACCTCACACTCCACGCTACAGCAGAGCACCGACACGCTTGACACACGAGGCTTGTGTACTCAGGGGGATTCTCAGCAGGACTCTTTGCCTAGAGGAGGATATTAGGAGAAGACCTCTATACTTTTCCAGTGACTGCTTGCACTGATCTTGAGGCATGAGGGATTTGACATTGTCGATCTTATTCTTGCTCAGGTAGAGGATGTGATTGCTCAGAGAGTTAGAGCCCGAGAGCTCATCTTTGGTCCATTGTTTTGCTTCTTACTGATGAGGACACAGGTGATGACTCTACAGGAGTACGAGCTGTTGCCCAGAGAGACCACTCTATACACTCCCTTCTCACACACTGACCCCAGAGTCGTGGCCAGAGCTTCAGCTTCACAGGGGAGTACTTCACAGGCAGCTCACACTGGGCAGGTGCACTCACCTCCACAGTCTGTAGGACACCCTGAGGTGGCTAGTGGCTTTGTACCTTCTACTGAGGAGATTTTCACAGCAGCTCCTGCAGCCACCGGTGCACCCTCCAGCTCAGTGCCAGCTCAGACAGTTCCTACATGCTCACAGACTGACTTAGAGATCCGTGCTACACTTGCAGATATTCAGAGGTAGCTAGCTAAGCAGAGAGAGAGAGAGCAGACCGAGACCGCCAGATCTTGGAGGGCATGATACAGACACAGCAATAGCTTGCATAGTGCGTGTCTACTATGATGGCAGGTCTTGGTGTCTTCTTCTAGTCTGCAGGTCTTCCAGGCTTTCCGGTTTTCCAGCCGATGACCCTTCCGACCTCGTTGCCACCACAGACAGTTCAGCTCCAACAGCTATAGCAGCAGTTGGCACAGCAGCAGCAGCAGACTCCAATCTGGCCAGGGTTCTTTGGTACGATGCTCTCGGCGCCCTTGACTCCTTCTGGACAAGTTACGCAGGGCCCGATGACGTCTACTTTTGGTAGAGTGTCAGGAGAGCCAGGATCTTCTTCTTTGAGTACTCTATACTCACCAGGCTTCTTCATGACACCTTCTGCTCTTCTCGACTCTACAACTCCTGTTCTTGAGTCAGTACCTGAGAGTTCTCCCTTGGTGTTCTCATCTCCTTTGGTTTCACGAGCTTTGACTTTTGAGGAGACAGCACCAGTGACAGCACCAGTGTTGGCGGTTCTTATGCGATAAAATTAAATTCATTAATTCCGCAAGCGCACGGATCACCATTGTAGCATTTCACCTTGGAGTATTCCAGGGTTATCGTATTTATATTTCCGCAGGGAAGTAGAGCAAAAGAAAGCTGAATAATAGCTATGCATTGGATAATTTGGAGAAAGAAATAATGTATCAACTATACTTGAGACGGGGGTAAGATAGGCATGATATATATGGGTGGCAACACAATCCTCAAATCTAAGGTAATAAAATAAATCGTAGTATACATTTGGGAGAGCAACGAGATAGAGTTAAGGCTACCTGTATGTTTATCTATTATTTACTTTTCTAGCAGTCAATTCTACAAAGGTTATTTACTCTAGCTAAGCTCATACACATACAAGTCATGTCGTTTCGGGGCACGGAAGTGCCAGGGCAAACCGATGCTGCTAGTTCACCCTGGGGATCCATCCGCTATAATTAAGACCCTGCTGAGTCCAACCCAGACGTGGTGGATTACAGAGACCGGTGCAGCTGTCACATACACTCGCGGCTACCATCCTCAGTGGGGTTGGGTGCCAAACGTGCATAGGCCAAGATCTAAGCGCCACGCTTACAACCCGCCTAGAGGAACTACTCTTGATCAACGGAGCAGTCCTATCTAAGAATGAACAAGCACAGATTTCACACGACGTCATCTCCGACGACGGCACTCTCTCGTACTCGCTATTCCAACAATCACGAATCCCACAACAAGACTTCTACGAGCACTTACTTAACGAATAAATAAACTAAATAGAAAAGAACTACTAAAATAAATAAATAAAGATAAAACTAAATATAATTATATTAAATAAAATAATATCTCAAAAGAGTAACGATACAAGAACTATACCGAACTCCGAGAAGACTCCGGAAGCCCGAGAGAGCTCTCACTCTACTCTACTCTACTCTAACTCCCAAAGCTACTACTCAACTAAACTAATGAACACTTGGATGAAGTGTGATGGTGCGCGTTGCTTCGGAGGCCGAGGGGTCCCTTTTATAGCTTGTGAAGGCGGTGGAAGCACCCTGGCCGAAGCTGGAGAGGCGGGTGGCGCGCCAAAGTCGGCCGGCGCCTAGGGGGGTGGCCGGCCGGCCGTCCCCTGTGGCGGTTTGCCACCGACTTGCTCCTGGACGCTCCAGATCACTCCCTGAAGGCGGTCTGAAGGTCGGTTTCTTGCTGGGGTCGGCAGAATTGGATTGAGGGCCAAGTAAAGGCCCAAATAGCCCACCTTCTAGAATGTCGGTGGAATCCTGCCGAGCTGGGCTTGAATTGTGCGTTGAAGATTATTTCCAGCCCACTGGAGGAAGCCTGGGGCCTGTGGCCACCAGGTGGGGCCGGCCGGCCTAGGGTGGGGCCGGCCGGCCAGGGATTTTCCCTGGCTGGGCCCACTTTTCTCCATTATTCACTCCTGCATCCAAATATCCACCAAAACCTATGGAGTAGCATTATTCCTATCTACTATGCATAAAATCTTGGTGTTATGTATTTATTACCGGTAGGGTGGCGGTCAAAAACATGGTTTTAACGACCGCCAACAACCTCCCCAAGCTTAAACTTTGCTCGTCCCGAGCAAACTCAACTCAGGGTACCGGCGGATCAGGAGTTACAAAGAAGCGCCCCATGGTATAAAATATGCAACAACATACTCTCCCTAAACAGTGGTAAGTTTACGAGAGCACAAATATTCATGAGTGTTGCAAAAATCGTGGGGCTTATATGTCACACCTTGTCATGCAGCATTGAAGACTAGAACGGCATTTTCGGACAAGTACACAATTCTTCTAGCAGGTATGCATCCAGAGTTTTTATGTGCTGCAAGGTGCAAAATTCTCCTTCGTTTTGGTAGGCACTTCTCTTACCTACCATGTAAGTTCTATTCCTACACCTTCACTCATCCTACCTCTACCAAATGAGGCTTTGTATGTGGAGCTTGGTAAGGAATGCACAAATGTCATGCATATATTGTAAAGTTAAAGAATGAGTCTCAATCAACATAGCAACTCCATTTATTTTGTCATAGGAAATGATGTGATGGAGGGGGAGAAAAAACTCACGCTTATGGAAGGGGGTTTTGAAAACAATTGGTCCTTTATTTTGCTCAAGATGTTTATGATGAAGAACCTTATAGCCATTGACTTTTATCATGCAACCATGGAGTTTTTTTTTTTTTTTTTTTTTTACTACTTCATGGTGCAAGGGGCTATAAATTTTGAATGGTTCAATGAACATTTTGAAATATTCTTGAGCATTTTGGATGGACCAAAGTTTTGCAAACTCTGAAAAATGTTTTGGTTGATTTATCCAAACATTCCCCTTTTTTATTTGTGGAGAGAAATTTTCGAAAAACACACGCGAAGGACTTATGACCAAAATTAGGAGTGCTTAGTTTCAAGAGTACATCAAACCTTAACAAACTCAATGCACAAACAATAGCTATGAGTGGGGCTGTTTTCGAATATTATGATATGGCTCTGGTAGGTAATAAATCCTCACACTAAGAGAAGTGTGCCAAAACAGAAGGGTTTTAGGCACTTGCACAATTCAGAAAAAATCTCTGGATGAAAACCATACTAAGAAATTGCAACAAGTCCTAATCATGCCATATCACAATCCCAATGCTCAGACTTGGTGAACAAATGCAACCTACGGAATAAGCAAGACTCATGATGTGATCATGCTCAAGTAAAAATACACATATGTCAGGAGTAGAGGTTGCATCTATGCGACACATGGGAAGCTAATTTGTAACTCGATCATCATTTCCCTTAAGCGTAGCATAACACCAAGATTCTAGCATTTATTCGAAACAGGGAGTTTATTTATTTATTAAGAAAGTTAGGGATACTTACCTGGGGGTCCTCCCCAAGCTTGAGTCTTTGCAAGACTCGAGCTTGTCTTGAACTCCTTCTTACCTGGGGGTGCCCTCCCCAAGCTTGAGTCTTTGTAAGACTTAAGCTTGATCAGCTCTCTTCCTCCTCCTTCTGATCTGCAAAAAAGAGTGAGGATGATACAAGTGGCTAGCCCCTAATGGGCATCACCGGAATCCTATATTTTTGTTGTCTTTTAAATTTTCCAATTTTTATTTTGTTTTTATGATTTATGAAAAAGAAACAAGTGCTAGGCCTAGCTAGGATAACGATTGGGATGGCCTCCCCAATCGGAGGGCTCCATTTTTACGTCTTTGAGCTAGACGTTCTCCATGTCTTTTCAACTTGTTTGGACCTCGCTCGCTGGAGAATCTTGCGAGGTAGAGGTTCCTTCTTTCTTCCGCCACACACCTTGGTTGTCTTCTTTGTGTGGTGGCGGCGACCTTTCCTTTCATAGTCGCCTTTGTTGTACTCTCATCGGTCGATACCGTAGCTGCTTCTTCTTTCTCTTGAGCGCCTCGCTCTCCTCTTCTTGGGGCGATGTGATTCGCCTACTCCTTCTTGCGGAGGAGTAAGAGGGGCTTGAGGTGTATTTGGCGGCTGAGGCATCCTCCTTGGAGTCCTCCAATACTTTGCTAGCCTTCTTGCATTCTCTCTTTCCAGATAGTCTCTCATATATGTAATGAGCTTGTCTGGCTGTGGCATGGGGGGAGTAATCTCAATCTTCTCCACTCTCCTTGGGTCCTTTCCATATATGACCGCGTACTTGCTTGCATTGCTCAACTTTAGGCTTGAAGTTGAACGTTTCTTCCCTGCCGTTGAAATCCAAAGTGGATCTCTCCTGCCCCACGTCGATGTTGGCGTTGGTGGTGTTCAAGAACGGTCTCCCAAGGATAGAGAGTCTTGACATCCACCTCCATGTCAAGCACAACAAGTCGACGGGGACGAAGAAGTTTCTGATCTGTACGGGACGTTTCGCAATACCCAGCAGATGACGAACGGACTGATCTGCGAGCTGCAAGCACATAGCCGTAGGCGATAATGGACAGTTTAGCTTGTCATATACCCCTTTGGGCATAACGCTCACGCTTGCACCCAAGTCACAAAGCCCTTGAGAAAGTGCTGGCTGCCAATCGAACACGGGATCGTAGGCATCCTGGGATCCTTCTTCTTTTCCGAAGAATGTTCAGAATGGCTGCGCTGCACTCTTCTTCTGTAAGCTTCACTACCTCCATTGCTGGAATGGGGCGCTTGTTGTTGAGGAGTCCCGGAATACCTAGTGTAAGTAGGTACCTGCATGGCATCAAGCAGCGGAATATGCACATATATATGTCGATAGCCTCAACAAATTTATCAAAGCGCTCGTCCACAGTGAGCTTCTTCCTGCGGTCGGGGTAAGGCAAGCCTGTAGTGTCAAAATACTCATGAGGTGCTGCCTTGGGTGGAGCTTGTTCAACGGGAGGATCTGTCGTTGGTTCCTCCTCGGAGCTCTCCTTCTCGGCGTCTTCCTCTTCAGGGACCTTCTTTTC